>JAQFXM010000057.1:0-84524 GCA_034693345.1 Entomobrya multifasciata | reverse complement strand
TCTATGTACATAGCATTTTATACCTAACTAAACAAAACTACAAATTCATAAATACATTTTCATATGCCACAACAACAGAAACACACATTCGCACAAGGAAAGTTGAAACTTTGAAACCAAAGGTTTCTTTAGTACTCAGGTATGGTCTACAAATGTGTGACAGACGAGACTGATTGTGAGAGATAAAAAATTGAGTCGCTTTTAGGTAAAGTTTTTTTTTCTTATGTAGAAGGTTCAAAGTACAACAATTTTGTACAAATTTGAATTTTATTTTGTACTAATTATTGGGTGTCTTATAGCATGTAGAAAATTGGAAGAAAAGAGGTGCTGAAAATCTAGTGGAAAATGCTGAAAACTTATATTTAACTGGAGGGCTTCTGGTTGTGGCCTCATCCTCCTCCCATTATGTGTACATATTATATTTCTGCATCTTGTAGTATAGAGAACCGAACCGTGTAACATTGAATACTTTGAAAAAATATGAAAGGCTTGAGTACTACTTCAAGTGCTTTTCCTAGGGAAAAATAATTGCATGAAAACAAAATTGTGCAACAGCAAAATTGAAATAATCGAGCACTATGTTTTCCGAAAATCATATTTAGGGAACGGTACAAACCTGTATAATAGTCGATTGTACAATGATTCTTAGTTACTAATAATTTTGAACTTTAAAGTTAGTTTGAGATATCTTAAAAGTTCTGGTTCATTACACTTATTTGAAAAACTGTCCATAAATTTTTGAAAAGTGTATTGAAATTTAATAAAAAGGACATAAAAATCTTCAAGTTCCGTGTTGTACAGCCAGGAAATAAAAAAGCTTTTAATCTTTAGTCACTAACTACGGACGTATCAAAATTTCTGCTTTATGTTGTCAATTGTTTGCTGAAAGTACTCAGGCGTTTTAGGATTTAATTATTAATATTTTTCATAATAATATATGATTACGGTAGTTTAATAAACTTATAATGCGGCTATGAATTATTTTACTCGATTTAATTCCATAAAGTCAAGTATAATGTTTTACTGATAGCGATCTAGATTATTCTGGTTTTAGTGGCAGTTAAAGATACTTTTAAGCTGTAGGCATTTTTGTACTTTTAAATCATTTTTTAAAGTGATGTTTGATGTTACACAATTATTATAAATTATTTCTCAGTTTGAAGCACGTGCGCATTCTCAACAAAACCACCACCGGCTACACAAGTAGAACGTTTAATTTTCAGCCAAGTTATATATTACTACCACAGTTTAACTAATAGAATGTTTATTTCATCTTCAAAACATTTTTACTTACAAACTATTTCTGATGGAATTCAGAGAGAAAGTACAACTTTGCAGAATGGCCACCAAAAATATAATTGTTTTTAAATGTTTACGTTGCTAAAACACTGAAGTTACTTTCTTAACAGCCTTAAACACAATAATTTGGCAAAACAAATACATATTTTTTATCTTTAGCAAACGAATAAATCCAAAGTACAAACTTCAAAATAACAATGTTTATTAATAGGACAGAAAATATGGTCATGTTTTATGATAATGAAAAATGTACATGAATATTTTTTTGACTGCTGACGCAAAGCAGTTTTTCAATCTTACATTCGTATAATATAAATTAATTATAATTTGAACATACAAAGAAAAAGTAAAGCTCACAAGAGAAAGCTATCTGATTTAGCAAAAAAAACATGCTAGCAAAGTAAGCAAACAAGCAGAATATTTCCTAAATAAATTGTGACTTGATTAAAACTCAACAGTACATTTTATAAAAAATTTCCTTAAATGGATTTTACATTGCAGCTTCATCTTGGTGAAATATGTTCAAGCAATTGTGCTAGAAGAACAAACATCTTGATTACTATAGAGTAAAAATGGAATATTTCATTTTTTAATGGAGATCTTAAGAAAATCTCTCTAAAAGGAAGGAAATGAATAACACTATTTATTTTGAGAGAAAAAACTTACATCATGAAAAACACAGAGAGAAACAGATTCATAAATACGCGTTTCATACATATGTACTTTAGTAAGTAAAATCACTTTAAAATTGGATGCAAGTATTAAATATATTACGCTATTACTATTACATTTATTTTAATTTATTATTTATAATGATTATCATCTCATAACATTTGAAGTATTTTTTTGTGCATTTTTAAGTATATTGTTGTTGCACTATTATCTTGCAGGCAAAATGATGAAATATTTCCAACTAGCAAAGAATTTGTAGAAAAAAATAAGTTACTATAATATTGGATGTAAAATAACAAATACAAAGTTTAAAGTCGTTAATGTTAATGGAGAAACAGCAGAAAATTCATTGCATTTCATAAAACACATTTTTATAGAAAAAATTCAAAAATTCATGTACAATTGTATTTTATTATACTACTACTGCCGTTCCATACAAAAAGTACACAGTGGATGTATGTAACCTGTAAGTATGCAAGTATACCCTCTCAGCTCACTGATGATTTAAGTTGGACATAAAAATTACTGATAAAAATCAAAAGACGTAAGAAGTAAAAGATCTAATGTTCTTGTGTCTTGTATCAGAGACTTAAACTTTTTGCTACTTTTGGTGATGCGGGTCGAGTAGGACCAGTACTGCTACTACTGCTGCTCATGGTGATGATGATGAGGCTATAGTCATTCTTCACGCAGCATAGAATATCATTATAATAATAATTATTAGATAGTGAATATTGTAAGCTTATACCAATAACAATAAGTTACGTAGAAAAAGTTATTCTTAGAAGAGCAACGTAGGACAGAAGTAGTGGCAAACATGATCTTAATATGAGCGTAATATACATACGCGGAGTTTTGGTGCAATAATAATAACAATAAGAATTAAGATAACAAGTTAAAAAGGGTTTTAACCTGAAAAATAATGAGTGCAAACTAATAGTGTTCTCCTAAAAATATACAATTTACACGGAAAAAGTTTTAGTCATTTAGTGTAAAGGCTGCGTATTTACACGTAAATCGAGAGGTTTTAAAATGTGTTTCCTCACTTAAGTAGCCCGAACTTTTCAGAAGTTTCTTGTATGTAATTAATATAGTACGGTGGTCCATGAGATGATGTAAAGGACGGTTTTTCATGGTAATAATAATGATATTTTTGTAATTTAACGATGATGATGGTAAGGCAGTAAAGTACAGGAAATTCATTTTGCAAGATTGTTGCAACTGATAATTGTTTACATTTTAAACGGCTGAAAATCCCAGAACTTTGCTTAGTTTTGACTCTTAAAAGTCTCGGGTCAGTAAAGATTATCTATGGAAAATTTTCCTTTTAAAAAGTGTTCATGTAACATACTTCTAGCTTTGCAATAAACACAAGTCTGCATGCTGCTGTTGATCGTGATAAGATAATCAGATTTTGAAAAATGGAGTCAAATGAATATGTAAAATGACATTTCGTACACGTTCTGCAAAAAAAATTATATCTTCATTTTTATTACTTGATTGGACTTTTTTATGTGCAATTTATCAAAAAGAGCATTTTTGTTGGTGGTAAACTTGCAATTAAGCATATTATTATATTGTTTTGGAAGCTGTCAAAATGAATTTTGTGAAACGAGCAAACATAATAAAAATGGCTAGATTAGCTCGGTGAAAGAGACAGAAAGATATGTGAAAACGTAGACTGCAAATGCTGATGATGTAATGGCGCGGGGTGAAAGGAGTACAAAACGGTACGCGTGTCAAGCAGGGCATCTTGAGACTCTTCGTAAGTTTGAGTGTTTTGATGTGTGCCTACCTACTACTACCCATTAAAGTCATATTCCATTTTTAATAATACACGGATCTTAATATCTATAATGTTCTTTGCCTGAGAGTGTAATTTTAGTTTTATTGTTAGTATTACACTTTCATCCATCATCATATCACCACCACCACCACAAATTTTACATCGATTTTATGCTTCCATGCGCACAAATTTGTGCACGACTAAAGCATAAATTAGTGTATCAATCATGTTCTTCCATTAGAATACCTTGTTGTTTTAATTTTTATATCTATTCGTATTTTTTTAGAACAGGATGCTCCTGTTTGCTATACAAATTATTGTTATTTTTTACATTTTGCGCTAAAAGTGGTGTTACGTCATTCATTCATTCGAATGTGTGTGGTTACAAATATTGTAATACAATACTTTTTTTTGTAGGGTTCCATCATAGTATCGTCTACTCAGACATGCACACATGCTTACTTACACGTTACATGTAATTTCTGTTTAAATAATTAACTTTACAACAAAAATAGCCAGAGCAGAACCACTGAACATTGTTACCTTACCATTGGTGGTATGGTAAGTAAACATGTGCAAAAAAAATCACCTGAAACAACTTGTTTTTTTTTGCTTTATTCTACCATCCAAGAAGATTGGTTTTAAAAATATGTTAAAACAAAAGTACTATATTTAGTTGTAAGATATATATTGTATCATTTGCTGCCAATTTTTAAATAAAAATTAGAAACAAAACGGTTTCTTGTTAACTTTAATTTAATGACCATATTCACATAGAAGAGCAGAATAAAACAAAATGCAATATTATCAATTTTTCTGTTTCTCTCTAAAAAAAGGTTTTTTTCTTTTTCAACAAAAATGCTAAAAGTTTTAAAATTCAATTATTCTAAATGGTGGAAATTAGTAAGAATGACTTGATGCACTATCATATAATGACATCAGCATCACTACAACATTTGAGGCAATTATTCTTATAGGTAAATTAAAACGAAGTAGCTAAAAAAGAAAGTAGAGTAGATCAGGCTAGAAAAAGCAAATTCATGTCTTAATTATGATGCTATATTTGTGTGTGGGTAAGGTAAAGTGAGTTGAACGTATTTAGATGATAATGACCTAGAGATTCTAAAATATTCTTGGGATATTTTTGCTACGACGATGGAATCCTTTGTACTTTACATGCCATGTGGAACTTTTGTGAGAAATAAACCTTGAACATATGCAAACTTCTTGTAGTCAGTAGCAGGATCACTAACACCCAACCCACTCTGTTGTTAAAAAACGGTGTACTGAACCACTACTACTGAAAGTAACTTCACTTTTGCAATTATAGGTATTCCAATCATCCCATCATCATCACAATCGACGTCGTCATCCAACATTTTCCACCCATTAACAATCACAGTATGCAGTACAAATAGGATCATTATCCTATTTGATCCTCTATAAGCTTGAATTATACATTATACTTTGTGGTATATAATATACTTATCAGGCCAAGCATGGACCGACCACACTAATATAGGTACAATATAGCACGTGCGTCTTATAACAAAAAAAGTTTTCTCCCTTTCAATCCTTGTAGTAAGTTGATGATATAGCGGCAAAAATACACAGAAAAAAATAGGGAGACGGCGATCAATCTGTGCATTCTGAAACCGGAAAAAAATTGGTTATTGTACGATGACGATGAGATGAACACGACGGTAGTAGCTGGTGAGATCTTTTCTTCTTTGCGTTTGCCGATGATATGCATGCACTAGTTTGGGATGATGATGATTATGTTGTCTTGATGTCTATGGTGTTTTTTTCATCGTGTGACAAAAACTCTTTTTGAGAACATAAGAATACGAACGAAGGTTGATAGAATGCACCAGCAACTAATGTACGTATTATTATGAATGTAGAGTAGCTGGTTGTAGTTGAAGGCGTCGTCCAAATTTTTTTACGCCAGGGAAAAAATATGTTTTTTTATTTTTCGCTTATTCCGATATACTTTCGGTTCTTGTGCTAGTTGAGTTGCTGTCCCAGTTGGGAAAGAGGATGGAATGGAGAATGTAGGTATTTTTACGTGAGATTGTTGATGATGTTACTGGTGTGGTGTGTGTGGGAGAGTGAAGAGTGAGTAAAGTAAGTGGAGACCCATTATGAGGATTATTGGCTGATGATGTTATAAAAAGGGTAAGTGAGTAAAACCTAAGAGTTCATCAATCATATTACGCGTACTTGCTACTATGTAAGCAATCCCAAGGAAGCAAAGTCTTTATAAGTTGGTTACCCATTTTTCTTCTTATTTACTCTTCCTGGTTGAGTTTGAGTATCGCCTTTCTTCTGTACAATATTGCATTTCTCAGACAGTCAGTTTGTGTGCCTAAGAGAGAGAGAGAGAGTAAGAGGTGCATTCTTATATATCAGCTGGGTGATGACAAGATAACGATGATGATGTTGTTGATGATGATGACGATGCGTTCGCCATCAAAAAATGAAAGAAAAAAGCCGCATTTCCCCTTCCATTATGTTCATCTTTTAGGGCTGCAAAATAACATTAATAGTTAATCCGAAATGCACGGATTTTTATAAATAAATATTCCAATAAGATTTAACAGTATGGTTGTATATTAGAAATAAATCACGCAACTCTTATAATTTCGCATTTTCTCATATTACCCCAACACAACATTCGAAGAGAAACCCAAAAGTGAACATCAACACTGGAAACAACATAAGCTTTATTGTGTAACCACTTGAATTAAGTGCAGTGAAGAGCACTTATTTACGTACTTGAGCGGAATCATGTTGTCATCCTACTCACATCGATTATTTTTTAAATCAAGCAGTTTCATACAATGGCCTGTACCAAAAACCAAATGATAATTACTATTGCATATTTCTCTGCAGTGATAATTATTTTACAAACGTTTTAATATGTAATTAACTTATCAGCTACTCAACTTTTAATTTGTACAACATTTTGACTATTGCTGTTTCGGACATTGTATTCAGCAAAAAAATGTGCATATACATAAGTATTCATTTGTGAAATTGTAAGTTTGGTGAATAAGTGAAGCCAAATGGAAAGCGGAAGGCACAACGGGTGGTAGTGGCGGTGGTGGTGGCTATTTTTTACAGGTTTTATTGTAAACGTGTGACGTAATAGTAATACAAGCTTCAGTGTATGTATACTTTTGAGTATGTGCATGCACGGTGGTAGACTGAAAATAAATTTTTGCTGTGTTCCATGATGAGACCCTAGCACAGAGATAACATGATACTACAACCACCACCACCACCGATGCTACTGCCACATCTACTTGCAAGACGATCTAATGCTACACAGTGCTCTGCTGCTGCATAAAGAAAACTTAACGGTTTGAGCTTTTCTCTCATGTGTACAACATCTTTTACTGGTGGTGGTGGTGACTGGATAGAATTGTGGGGCTGATGATGACGATGATGCGATGATCATACATACATTATAGTGCAGGGCATGTTGTCGTAAAGTGGTGGCAGTAGTGGTGGTAGTGATGGAGGTGGTTGTTCTGGTAAAGTAGGGAAGAAGGATGAGAAAGACAAAGGTTTCTCACAAGATGAAAATGTAGCTTTGCTTTGTATTACAGCAATGAGAATATCAGCAAAAGAATATTGTACTGCTACCACCACAACAACGGGATGCAACCAACAAACCATTCACCAGAATCAGAAAACCTTGTTCTTTTTGGTGCAGTACAGAATTTCAGATTCATTTTTCCCTTTTCCATACAATACGGTTGTGGAGGCCTCTCCATTCTTTCTCACTTCTCATTGCAGTGCATTATGTACAAGCATGCATAACATTCTCAGCGGTTTAGCTTTTTCACTACTCCGTATTCTTTGAGTCAGTTGTACAGTTTTTTTGTTTTGTGGGTATCATGATAAAAAGTCGGATGGATATTCAGTCCCCTCCTGATTTCTCTTTTGGTCTACATGGGACAAGGAAGTGAGAGACGAAGGAAATAGAAAAAGTCGCGACATTGCAAAACAACACAAAGATATTGTTAGCATCGTCACAGACAAAGCATCTCCATTTTTACAGAAAAAAATATATGTACGTTTTATGTACAATTTATTAAGAGAAAAAAACTACCCTTCATTTTAACCAATCTGCTAGTAACAACAACAACAAAACTCTTTATAGGAATTTTTCTGTCTTGTGTATTGAGCGTACTTGCAATTAGATATTCATGTACACATTTAATATTGTTGAAATAGATAGTTAGATATATATACACATTATACATCCATATATAATACATACCATTTCATTCCATCACAAAAAATACGACGACGAAACGAGTGCATCTCCTTATTTTTCGCAGTCACTTCACTCGTTTTCCTATTCTGACTTGATCTGGTTGACTAGCAAAGGAAATAGGAAAAGACAGATATCATTGCCTTGCAAAAGACCACTCGGCATTGGTACTGGTAATACGGTACACTTTTTTCCTCTACCAACTATCCAGACAGGCAGACACAAACTTAAGCACACAATTTTATACTACCCATCACAAGATTCAGCAGCGGAGCAGTAATTGAAGCAGTGGTGGTGGTGGTGATAAAGCAAAGTAGAAAGCAGCCCTCTCTCATCCTTCTCGCGAGAAAGAAGCAAAAAGAAAAAAAAACCTACCGACGGCCTGACCAGGCCATTCTGTGTTTTCACCCTCGTTTAAAGACATAACTGCTCTGACAATCGCTTGCTTGTTGCAAAAACAGGAAAAAAACACTTTCCCCCAATTTTTTGTCTTCGTATATCTTACCAGTCAAAGAAACAAGCCAATCTAGGCAATCTATAATCACTGAAACTAAAAATAGCACTAAATCTAAAGAGAAAACAGATCAACAAAAACAAGAGAAATCTTGTTCACCTTCAAGAGAAATTGAAAAGGTCTTTTTGTAAAACTGCAAGTAAATAACAAAAAAAGTTGAAAAGTAAGTGAAAAGTCCTTTTTCTGGTACATTATTTGATAGAATACCTTCTGATTAGTATGTTGAAGAACTGTTTACTTTTTTAGTCATATTTATATTGAAACTATAAAAAATTTAGAACAAATTTTATTTTTTGTTGGCTGTTGTTACTACAATATTAAAATTTTCTAAAGTTATCATAATCATTCAAAGTAATATAAACTATTAGAGTTCAACAAAAACTAACTTAATTTTTTTCTTGTTAACCTCTTTAATGAATATAGTTTCAAAAGTTTATACGTTCTTTTTTTTAAGTATTTGAAATTTAAAATATAAAAGTAAAAAGCGAGAGAGAAATACATATCTTTCTTTGTGTACTACTCATTTTGTTTTTGTTTATTTTAAGAAGTAAAAATAAATTTAAAATTTTGTGTGCAGCAACTAGTTCAAATCTATTAGTCTTTTTCATCTACTATTTGTACACCTATTTTTGTATCGCTGTGTTGTTCTTATTAATCTTTACAGTTTGAGACAAGGGAAATTTCAGCGTCACTGTCTTTTTTCTCTTCAACTTTACCATACCATTCCTTTCAAAGATAAGAAAGCAATAGTTCTGCAATTCAACCGAGCGGGCATACCACCAGTAGACAAATAGGTGTATAACACATCAGTGCTTTGAAATTTCTTTGAATTTTTCCTCTCATGTTGGCATTTACAAAAATACATGCAACATTTTACTTACCATTTTTATTCACCACAAAAATCTAATTAACACCAAGCAGATATAACTGCTAAATATAAAGAAAAGTAAAACTAAAAGACTTACAGGCAAACATTAAGTTGAGTGATAGTGCTTTGGTGGTGGAAACACTTTTTTTCATTATTGTGAACCTGAAGATAACTGAGTCGAGTGGTGTTGCATATTATGTGTGTGTATGTATACCTTATTTTACTGTGACGAAAACGGTGATGGTTGATGTGTGTATGTACAAAGTACAAACGAAATTGTCAGTTGGCAAATGTTGGTGGTTGTGATGGGATGTTGGAAAAGTAACACGCTCTCTCCTCCCTCCCATATATCTCTAAAAAGAAAGTAAAGAACAACGGAAACTAATACATTCCATATTTAACTTTTCTCGTTTTTATCTTTCCAAAGTACTTATTTCTTAAATAAAAATTGAAAAATGGAAAAAATTGCGAAAAACTAAACAAACTTGAGTATAAAGGTAGATAAAAGTCCACATCTTTATTATCCCTATCGTCATTACTTTACCTGCTACGAAAACTGCAAGCCAGAAAGTGTAAATTAAACATTAATATCTCAATAATAACAACACGGAAGAAGACAAGACATAAAAAGAGACAGAAAGATATTCAAATCTAAAAGACACTACAACGTTTGATTAGTTGAGTGCTTTTCAGATTACCAGCTAAGCTCCAACCACTCATCATCATCCCTACTTCTTCTAATGCAGCAATAGTGATACATCTTCTAGCTGCAATCCTAATCAGTATACTCATTCATTGAGACAGATGCTGATCTAATTGTATACATATATGTATACAATATTAAGTACATATACACACCTTGGTTTTTTCTCTCTACGAGAAGGTTTGCCCTTCGTTTTTTTGCATAATAACCACTGCCACTACAAGCGTGATGATGATCACTCAATAAAATGGTACAAGTGACTCTAGATCTCTTTCATCTTTGAGTAAAGTGGTGTTATACACAAAAACGGAACAAAAAATACTGACACTGAACTGCACTGATGCGAATTTCTCTTGTGCAAGGTGGTAATATAAAATATGCAGAGTTGTGCACAGTTACGTACATTTGCTATATTCACAATTTGTGTCGTGAAACCGATCAGTTGATTGTAAACGTCAGCACTGAAATTTTGTTCAGGGTCGTGCTAAACCTACTCATTCAAGAAAACAGATGAAAAATCGCAATCCTCACCAAAAAAAACAGCAGCGTTAACATAGTTAAATAAAAATTTGAAAAAAACCAACATTTGTTCTTAAGAAAGTACATTTAGAAGCTGAATTTTTACATCGTTTATTTGGGAAAAGATGATCATCCCTAATTGTGCGTGAGTGTGTGAGGTACGCAATAAAAAGAAGGGGTTGATTTCCCCATCAGACAGAAAAAAACAAGTGATGGTGGTGTAAACCTTGACAATTGTTTTAGGGAAAACAAGTAAGATTAATCCCCATTCACTAGTAATAAGCCACTTTGAAAGGCTCATTAGCTGAAAATAAGAGAGCACGAAATAAACAAGAGGAGGGGAAAATTACTTTACGATGGGGAGGATAGTGACTTTTTTGATCGACTGTCAAATATGTTGACTGGATTGGTGGTATATATGAGTTCTCATATCTTATTTATTACAACATCATCATCACGTCAAGTCAAATAAAAAAAATAACAGAGAAGGGAGAAAATACTGACATTTTTCTGGTGGTGAAGAATTCAAAGTGAAGGAAAAGGCTAATGTTCAAACAGTACGAAAATTGAGAAGGGAGCAACACAATAGCAACTCGCTAGAGAAAAAAAAAGAAAGCTAAGCAGTCAAGAGAAAAGCAGCACCAAAGTTGGTGTTGCTTGAGCCAAGTGTAGTGAGAAGAAACAAGGGGTAACTTGAAACAATAAAGATTCTCTAACCATTGTGATGCGTACATACTGCATCACTGTTGTAATAGGGTTGATTTTCCTCTGCTGCTGAGATTTTCTGGTTTTCGATTCCATTTTCCCTTGTACCACGGGGAAATCCTGTAATACTAGTTTTACTCTGATAGCGAACAAGAAAGATTGTTGAACAATATTCTCAAGTAGAAAACAGGGGTTCGTTTTAGGTAATATTCTCTCTCGAGTAACTTTTTTAAAGTGAGAAGAAAGTCAAACGTAAGTTGACAGGTTTCCCAGGAGACTTATTTTCACGGTGTTATTCACTCCTCGTTGTCTTTTCCACCACCGTAAAATACTTTTGTTCTTTTTAACCGTGTAAATGCTCACTTAATAATGCGTTGTCACAAACAATATTATGTGCTGTTATAATAAAGTGTCGTCATAAAAAGCAAAGTGAGTGTTTGTTCTGCACACTTTCGAGTGAAACAATAGAAAACTTTAAAAACATTATCAACCCTTTTCATCTCGAGACTAAAAAGGTTAAAGGTGCTTTAAATAAGTAAAAAGGTGGAACAAAAATTTACACTGGGGCTGCAGCTTGTCTCTATCTTGTTGACTAATTAAGTCTAAACTTATTTACCACACTCGGGTCAAATTAGGTAGAAACCTGGTTCTCACAACGAGTTACGAACCTCCCTGCTACATTCAACCAGTTACAATGGTAAGTTTACTAGAAATATGATAAATGTATAGGTGTATATTTTAATAATACTATTCGATAACGGCATACATTTGTGAATCATTGAAAAAAATGAATATTTGTACAATCCTTTGAACTTGAACTTGTGTTTCTGGCACGATATTCATGGTCATTTTTTTCACCCATTTATAAAACCCCTTTTGTTAAAAATAAGCTGGAATTATTGTCCACCCCCACAAAAATGCATATGCAAGTTTACCTTGTTTTTATTTTAATATTCCTATTTTTTGGAGTCCTTTATATGCAATTTGGTTGTGTTGTTTTTTCATGTTTGCAAAAACAGGAAAAAATTAAAACAGATTTGCAGTAAATATAATGTGTTGACAGTGTTATTGTCCTATTTATGTATTTTTTCATAGTTTTCAAGTTTACCCCATCATTGTGGTAGTATGTATGGCGGCGGCTGGTGCTGCTGTGTGTGCGATATGCAGCGTATCAAGATGATCATCAGAAACGCACTGTAATATTATAGTTTTCGTCTATTACTCCAGCCATGCAACTGTTTGTTTTCAATTTCAGAGCCAAGAAGGTTTTCTTTAATTTTTTGGCTTTGGCTACTGGAAATCAAGCCAAACACTTCTCCCTCTTTTTTTCTCACAGACACCGCAACTCTCTCTTCTTGTAGTAGACTCTCTCCCTCTCTTGTATACAAAAATCTTTATGTATGTATGCATTACTATAACGGTAGCAGCACAGTAAAAAAAAATATCCCTATTTTTTAGTCGTCGTCATCATCTGTGTGTGTATACTCTTTTTCTATACTTATTTTTGCCTACCTTATAAAAATGACGGTGGCGGCGGCAGTGATAAGGTTGCCAAGCCGAAGGGCAATGTTAAAAAAAAAGGAAGAATAAAGGAAGATAGGAAATCAACCACGAAACAAGTGCCAGTAAAATCATATGTTGTTGGCCTCAGGAATTTTCTTTTTTTTTCTACTCACACATATGTCCCCCTTTTACCCAAACTTGAAGGCGAAAAAAAGTCTTACAATTTTGCGGTAAACTGACCTGAGCCAACTTTTTTTCTTCGTATAAAAAACTAGAGAAAAGAGGACACGGAGCTGTTTCAACAGTTATTATTGCGTCACCCTCTAGAAAAACAGAAGAAATAAAATATCAGAGCCAAGTGTCGTTTCATTGGAACGCATACAAGTTTTTTAAATAAATAAATAAAGTACACGCTAGACTTATTTACGCATAACACGTGTATCAGATGATAATAGGTATTCAACCAAATCTAATTTTTACGCTTTCTCATTCTAAAGCAAGTCGTCAAAAATCATTGAAATATTTATTTGGAAAATCAGGTTTAGGTTTGCTGAAATATTTAAACCAGCTAATCTTTCAATTTCATTGTTTTTACCCTGGGTAAACATTTGGGGCATTATAAAACCGGCTGATGATGAAATTATCAGAATTCACATTACCAAGTTTTTTCCCTTTCATTTCATTTCATTGAATTCAATTTTAGGATCATAAACTTAAAAATTTATCTTATTACGCACTTGCTATTTAAAATACCTATTGGTTTTGTAAAACGTCTTACTTATATACACATCCTACTTATTCCTCATAACATTAATTTCCATTACATTTCATCCAAACTGTCTTCATCACTTGATGTACATCATTCCTACAAAATTATTTAGTGTAGTCATGCATGTTTCATTTATTTTTAAAAATTTGTATTCCACTCTCCATAAAATTTGTAGTAATCCTTGCTACAACATTGATTTCTAAATAGTACATCATCATCATTTCTCCCAGCAACATACTTACCAGCAGCAGCATAACCTTTTTTTTTGTTTTACTTATTTTACTCTAAAAATATTTAAATTCATGTTATGCTGATGAATACGAATAAAAATGGAGGAAGAAGAAAACAAAATATGGGTTTAAGTAAAATAAGTACTTATATACATATAGGGACATTATGATGCTGTTTCGTTCTACTTAAAACATCCTACATATTATATTATGCAACGAAACCAAATAGTAACTACACTCTCCTTCACAATCATACTTACACACGCATACAATTCACATTTTGAAACAGAAAGAAAGAGAGAGAGAGAGAGAGAGAGAGAAAGGAATAGTTAGAGGGGAGGATAAAAACCGAGAAAAAGGACAGTTGTAAGTGCAAAAACGTTAAAAATGGCCCATCACGGAGCAAGTAGCAAGTGCACACCGTAATAAACTCTCTTCCGTTCCGGAGTGTCTTTATATACACAACAGTGTGCACCATACCATACTGATAGCTTGTTTGAAAAAAATAGTCACATACTCTACAAAATTTACTATAATATTGTAATCTTTGAATGAAAAAATACATAAAGACACACACGAAGAAAGATCCAACTTATAATGCTCTGAATTTGTGTGTGTGTGTATTTTTGTGTATTACTTGCACTTTCACAATTTACAACTTTTCCAACATTCTCGTACTACTAGCAAATATTATGTTTTAATGCAATAATATTCTACGGAAATACGGAAGAGGCATTTTGTGTAGATTTAAAAACAACAGTGGTAGTGGCAACGAAAAAAAGTACATTTCTCCTCGCGTAGTAAATAAATGAATATATACAAAGTCATTTATATAAATACATACTAGTAGCTGTACAATCACTGAGTTTACTGAACATGCATAATATATTTAAATTGTATAAAAAATCGTCTCTCTTATGCATGCCTTACTCGGTTTTTTTCTTCCTTACCAAACATCCCAACTTGTATGTCGTGTGTGTATTTATTTTCATCTACAATGCCATTAAAATCTCTCTTGAGCAAGTTGGGTTTTAAGATTGTGCACCATATTATTGCTCTCTATCTTAAAGTAAAGGATACACGGAGACATATTATATAACTTTTCCTTGCTTTTTATGTGTGTTCCTTATGAACTTGTTTCATCTGATGTTCACACAGTAAAAGTGATAATATATACTTATCCTCTACTTGTCGCGTAGTACTTGACTTGACTATCTCATCTTCTTCCTCTCTTTTTTTTATCCATTCTACACGCTTCACTCTGTTTTGTCTTGAGTTTTACTCTAAAATGTTCCTATCATTTTACTTGAGTATTTTTAGAGGTTATCCCGTTGTAAAGTTTTAAATGTGTACGTCCATGGTACGTACGTTACTATCATACACTACCCAGTGTATTTTTGAATGTGAGAGAAAATCTCTGCAAAAAATATTTTTTATATGCAACTGTCGCCGTTGATGTGCACATTTCTTCTAGTAGGGCTTTTTACATTAGTAAATCTTATCGGTGGAAGTATTTGTGTTAAAATGGTGGTAGTAGCGATAAGACAACGGCATTTTAACAAATTCGAATTCACAATACACGTGGTGGTGTAAAAGTTAGAGAACCGTGAAGGAAAGTTTCATTTTGCATTACACGGGGTTTCCGGATCTTTCATATCCCATCATTATCGTTTCGTTATTTAAATTTAACTGCTTCCAATAATAATTTTTCTTTGGATTTGATAGAATTAAACATCTTGGAGATACAAAGAAAGATGTACGAATTCTACAGCTAATTTATATTATTTTTCATGCTATTTCCGCTTCCGAACAAATTGGTGTTGCGTAAAACTATAAAATAGGGAATGAGGATGCACTTATTAAAATTAATATTATTTTCGAAGATAATTTTCTGGGAAAGCGATAAACAATGAATTTATGAATATGAAAAATACATATACAATAACCGTTACCTAATGTGATCATTATGTACCTTACATATGTATACATGCATTAGATGGCTGGTAAAAAATAGCTAAAGTGACTTTTTCATCTTCACATATTTTTTTGCCTTGTTCGCAACGACGACAACGCAATAGAAAAGAGCAAAAGGCATCTAAATTTAGAAGAGCGATGCACGCACTAACACATTCTACTTTTGTTAAATAAATAGTTACTACGAGAGATGTTTAGGTTGTGTGCAGCATATTAGTATTATGGCAAGATATTCTTAATATATTTGCTTCCGTGTGCCTTTTATAGCTCTCGAAAATGTAGAATTAATTTAAATATCCGATAATACTAATTCCTACCTACCTGAACGATTAAAGTGAGAAAATTTTAAAACAGTAAACCTTAAGTACTCAAATATATAATATTGCATATTAAAATGATGTTTTATAAAGTAAGGAATAGTAGTCAATAACTTAAAATTCATAAGTATGCAACTTTTCACAGTGCAATTCTTGAAAAATCAATGCTTCTCTCATCATCATGATCATCATAATGAGCGCACGCCGCACACGGACAGTAGTTTTTTTTCTTGGCAACCACCAATTTTTTCACTGGAGCTGCATTAAAGTTTTGCGCCAAGTCGGTATAAGAATGCCAACTATGCATAGCTATGCGTATATAATGAACAATGCATTAACAGCCAGTTTGGTAGCATCAGAAAATTGCACTTTTGTCTAAAGAGTACTACTTTAAATTGCAAACCGCACAAAAACAAATCTGCAGTAGTAAAAACGGTAGGGAAACACTGAACATTAATTAAAATGATAAAATAAACTTCCGTGCTCGGTATTCGTTATGACACGTGATTCATTCATGAACATCCATCCATACTGTTTCCCAAATTATCTATAACCAAAGATTTTATGTTTTACGGTAGTACAATACACTAATATACGTGTAAATATTACGGTACTAACTTCTGACTATTTAAAAGCGAATATAAATATGTTTTGGAATAAACTCGAGTAGAATGCACCCTAATAATTGGCTTTCCAATTAATTTTCACGTAAAAATAAATAGTGAAGTATATTTAGCCGTATTTTAATAAGTCATTGAACAATGCGTATTGTTGAAAGCATATTCTCCTGCATAGCCTAAAATTTTCTAAGTATAAATACCTTTAAACTGTAAAGTTTTGTCAAAATGATAAGAAATTCTGGATTTAGAGCACAAAACGAAACTTTATGTATGGTATTTCATAATATTGCATCTGTACGGGGTCTTAGCCCATTCTTCAAGAGGTTTATCCGTAAAAAGTAATGCTTTACATTGAGTTTTGTTTGAATATTCTACTTATTATTATATTTTTATTTGAATTTTGACAAGCTGCCCTGTTGTGTGGTGTCGGTGCTGAGAACGGCAAAACCTATTTTTTATTGTTTGTTTAATTTAATTTCATGAAACCACAAAACCATCATCGTTATTATTATCAGTGAAGATACTAACCATTTATTTGGCTCCTTTGCCATTTTTCATAAAGAATATTGTACTATTCTTATTGTGATTGCGTACTGCTATATGAATTGTCAAGAAAAGTGACAGACATCCCTTTGTTTTTGTTAGTTTTCGTCTGTAACTTACCCCCATGTGGTGAGTTTACTCTTTTATGTCTGCATTTTACAGACATAATAATATTCGTAGAAACACTTTTTTTTCAAGGAACATCAAATAAGTTATAATTGGCTGTTTGCATAAATGTATGCAATGATTCTTCGTTCATCTTACGGTACTGCATATATTATATTAACTACATGGAAAACCCTTGTAAAAATGTAAAATTGATGTAACTTTGTTTTGTTTGATTTTCAGGATGAATTTCATCCATTTATTGAAGCACTGTTACCATTTGTGAAGTCTTTCTCATACACCTGGTTTAACTTGCAAGCTGCCAAGAGGAAATACTTCAAGAAGCATGAGAAGCGAATGTCACTGGAAGAAGAGAGAAGGTGCAAAGAAGAGTTACTGGTAAGCAAACTATAATTTCATTTTGATTTAGCTACATAAAAACGCTTGTGCTTTTTACCACCTTCCTTACTTTACGGTATAACCAAAAAACATGAATAATATATCTCCCTTTTTCCATCACCTTTAAAAAAAATTAATTTGATATGATATATTTTTTCATCAAAAATGTTTGCCAAAAATATACCAAGTTCAGTAACCCTGAACCTTATTAAGAATAAAAAGCAGTTTGAAAAACATAAATCTAACAAGGAAACCATCAAAAGGTTAAGCGGTACAAAATAGTTGCGTTAAACAAAATTTAGCTAAATACTTTTACTCTGTATCTCTTAGCTGTTTTTTAGGGAAGATTTTGATGAATTGTGTTAATAAATATTTGAAGGATTGCATTTTTGTTTTTCAAGAATTTAACTTTCAATGAAAGATGCAAATCTACTTGTACTGCAACAGACGACTACTCTTCGTCTATGGTTGCTGGTTTCTACCATCATATGATGTAATCATTATCACAGAAAACATATTTTCGACTACATGACTATTTAGAGATAGATTTGATAAAAAAAATGCTAGAAATGATGAAACTACGATGTATAAGTACGTCTCAGTTGGAACTAGCCATTAAAAATACTATTGTTTTGCTGCCTTTCAAAAAATGAACAACTGAAAAATTCAACAATGTTTCTAAACTTTAGTTCATATACCACTTACAATTATCATACTAAATATTTTTATTGTTAAAATATAATAAACGAGAGACTTCTTTTTACCTTCAATTTTTGTTGCTTATAGAATTGACATGTGTACAAATGTTTTGATATCTTAAATTACACTGCTTGCTACTTATTTTAGTACTTTAATGCGTTCATATTTTCATGTATAAACTTAAGTACTGTATTAGATGAATTCGAAGAGGTAAAAGTTTATATCATGTTTTTCTTCCTTACATTTTCTATCTTGTTCATTGTGTAATTTAAATTAGAAAAACATATTAGATAACATAACAGACATACGTAACATCGTTTAACTAGATTTTTTACTTTATTTAGGTTTACATAAACTTGTGTTTATTTTCATTGGTAGTATTCTAGTATTTCCCCTCATGTAACAAAGTGAATTCCATGCATCTGATGTTTGATAGCTTTTAATTTTTAGAATAAATGGAACAATGAAATAGTATGCATACTAGTCATACTTACGTTTTTATTTATTCTCGTCTGCACTCACATAAATTTTAGAATTTTTTGTTCATTACCGAGTGTGTTGTTGACCATTATTAAATTTAATAATAAACTTGCTGCATATTTAGGCATATGTTTTTGACAAGAGATTCAGAATGAATGTTTCGGAAGTTGTTGAGATAGAAACACTAGTTAGGAGCATGATATTTAGCTCAATAGCCTGGTACAACCCTTGATATATTTGTGTTATTCATCCCGAAAGAGCATGTCTATTTACTGAAAAAATTCAATTCAACAAAAAGAAAACAAGCTTTAATGACGTTCGTATGTATTTGGGGATTTCATTCTTTATCGTCTTTATTTTTCCATGAAAAATGTTTAAATCTTTAGAATTTTTATAAAAACAAAGCTACCAAGACTCATTACAAAACATGATACTTTTATTGACTAATTTCAACACCAATAGCAAAATTTCAAAAGGATTGTATGGACTAGTTTGAACTTTTATTCGTCATTGGTCCCATGGATCCAAAAGATAAAAGAAAAGGGTGCAAAAAATGATTTAGAAACATAAGTAATATTGAAGATTTAAGCCACGTTCTGTACCAAGACGACAAGAAGAATGTACACTTAAACAATATTAGGCATATACATCTAAATAGCAAGTTTAAAAGATAATACGTAAGGTTACACTGTGTCTTTGCTGTGTAATAGGTAGCAATCTATCAGGTATTAAATGCTATTCTGCGAGTGATCATGTGGTCGTATAATATTAACAACGTTAACACCATATTCATGAAAACAGGTTTATTTTGCTATTGTAATTGAAAAATATACGTGGTTGCATCATAAAATGAGGTTTAATCACGTTGTTAAACGCCCTGCTCATTTACTCACTGCTTAATTAAAGTGTTTCGGCCTTTAATAAATGTAAAGTGTTACATATAACATAAATACATGTCCTTCCACCGCTTGTCACTCTGTTGTGCAGATTTTTGCTCTGCCTCACCACTTTTCTTTCTGTAGTATCGTTTATGTTTTCTTTTTTATCAGTTAAGATAATAACTGCTGCTACCGCTTTTTCAAATCAAACTTCATTATGGAAAGGGTGGAAATGAAGAACTGTGAGAAAACCAACGAGTAACTTCGGATAATGCTTTGATTGTGCAAACCACTGATTACCCACCTTCATTCACAAAGTTGATAATGATATGTTGGAGGAGATAGCTGGTACTGAGTTGATGATTATGATTACAGAAGATACTATTATAGTATGATTTTAAAGATGAAGTTAATTGAATTGATATTATTTAGTCACCTACATGTATGCATTAATATTTTCGTGATGAAGTTTTTCTGTAACTTGCTGGATTCAGACTGTAGAAAATTAGCCATGGAATTTTACACGCAAGCGGTGATGCCTGTCTAGCATTGCCCCATTGCCACAGTAGAAAACGCAGTGTCTCTGTGTGAACTGCATAGAATACAGTATCTTGGATTAAGAGAGTAGCTGTAGCATCTACAAGTTCCGTTCTGGTTGGACTGGGGTATCGTTCTACCTTCTACCTCGTTTGATCTGTTTAGATTTTGATCCTATGCATGGTTGTTTGTTACATAGGGAAATGATGATATTTGCAATGCATTGCTAGCAATATACAATATATCATTTTTGCCTGAAATTATACATTTAAAGGTTTCTGGACTTTGATGACCGATGGGTTGAAAAGTACGTATTAGTTTTAGGATTTTGATTTCAATTAATTGTTCCAATTGTTTTAATCCTTCTAAAGTCCTTCTTTGGCATATCGACTTTTCTTTTAACAATTGCAATTGTATAGCTTGTACCAAAACATCTAAATGTATTTTTTTGCAAAAAATCGAGTTTAAGTTTCCAGCATTATAAAAAAACATTTTCGCGATTATTTTCAAAGTACAAAACTTGACAAAATGACGTCAACTTTATATTGTGAATAGTCGTTTTGGCGAAGCAAGTCATGTCGACGTATCCATATGCATACGTGCTTTTCAAAAAACCGCAAGTAATGATCAACGATCAACCAATGCACTCACAATCATCATAAAATTTCATTACTAGAAATTGTAATTGCAAACGGTTGTACTGCACTGTTATGACATAATAAAAGAGATGAGATCTATAAGTAATAAATCTTCCCACCAAAATTATGTACATTTTGTTGAACTGAAATCAAATCTATCTATATGTCATCTGTCATCCTTTATATTATATTTTTCTAGTTAATTTTAAGAAATAAAATGCAATTGCTAATTTATGCACTCTTTGATGACAAAATTGATTAGATCGCGTATTTTGCAAATAGCCACTTCAAAAAGTGAAAAAGTTCAATTAATGAATTTTATTGAAAGTATCAAAATACTAAATACTTAGCCCAGTAAAAATATAGGTATATGGCTTGGGAGTTTTGGAAACTTGCCTGTTTATTTTCCAATAGTCTTGATTGCATTTCATGTAATTTTAGTGTTTTTTTACAAACTACTTTTTTTATTGAGTAGAGTTATGCCTACAAAATCGAACTGTTATCATTTTAACGACTAAATCTAAGTCAGGACTAGATTCAGAGTATAGATTAGCCCACCGAAACAAAAAAAATGTTTTGATTAAATTATTATTATTATTACAACGCCTTGGGCACGCTCTCTCAGTCACATACGCACATAAAAAGTTAAAATATGGGTTTGGTCTTGGGTTATCTGAATGAAGTAAAAAAAACTGTAGCAGAATAAATAATAATGGGATGGGTATTCAGGGTATTAAATCGACAAAATTTTATAGCTACTTCAATCCCTACTTTTTCAACCTCAAATGTTTTTACTTCATAACAATTGTGTGGTTCCGACTTAAGAGGGAATAAATGCAAAGACAATGTACAACTTATAGATGATTAAATTTGAGCATTCATTCATACATATGTATATAATCCAATATCAATGGAACGATAATGATTAACATGTTTTGTGTTGGAAAAGTTTTAATTTTTTGCTGAGAATTCGCATACTGATTACGACTGTGACCCTTGCGTAAGTTGATGGGGTGAACATATCCTTTTGTTTGAGAAAACGTGACCAGCAATCATATAACAAATCAAATAAATTCATCGGATAAGAGAGGTGATGGTGTTCCCACCATCAACCAAATAACCATGAACCAAATGACAGTATTTTTTGTCATTTGAGTTCAGTTAGAAAAAATGGCTAACTAAATGTGCCTCTGATGGGTTGATGATAGGATGAGACTCTGGCAATAATATTAATAAAGTTTTCGTTTTTCTCCCATCATCTGCCAAGCCCAGTTTTTCTTCAAAATCATTAAGAGTTGTGGGTGTTGTTGTTGTGTTGTGTCACCAAACTGCCACTGGTTTTTGCACTTATGTAGGAATAAGGATACAGGGATAAGCTAATAGGGATTATGGTGAAGATGGCCATACGAACGTGATCTTTTAACCTTGAGTACATTTTCCAAATAAAAAATGAGACAATTATCTTTTTTGTTTAAGTTGATTATACGAAATGACTTATAACTCAAACACTGCTGCTTAAGTGCGATTCTCTTGAGTTTCTGTAAATTAAACGATAAAATTATAACAAGCTTTGATCAGACAAAGGATGGTGATGATGCGGCCGTGCCCATGTGGAGACCAAATGGTGCTTGATTTTCGCATTTCAAAAAATAAAAAAAACTTGCGATTTTAGGTTATAGAAATGCTGGTTGTGTGAGTGAGGGTGAAATTCAACATAAATGTTAAAATTGTGGTGTGATGATGGCTTAAATAAATTAAAATGCAGGTAACATTTCTTGGCACTGAAATTTGCTAATGCATTTTTGAGAAATATTATTTGAAAAGAGGGACAAACTTAGATTTTAAGGAAGGTCGGCTGTCATTACTCTTTTACCCATTCTTTTTGATAAGGGCATTGGACGAACGTATTTTTTGTTAGAAATAAAGTAAGTTGTTTCCTAAGCGCCCACTTTCCAATCGATACATTTGGGCTTTTGAAATAACTGCTGACGCTGCATATTGAGCAATACACATAACCTTGATGTAGTTATGTATACTATTTAGACTCTTTATTTAGTTATCCAATATCGAAACACAATCGTCGATGTTGAATGCATTGTGCATATTGACAATATTTGATGATTCATGTGACCGGATAACTGCTGATTGAAAATTTTACTGGTGACATGGATGATAGTACATTGAACCAATACTCATTGTGAATTTGTTATTTGCAAATAGGTTCATGAAAAGAAAATGCTAGCGAATCTGTTGAAAAGGCTGGGATCATGTTTTTACCAAATTGTTAGAAGCAACAGACAAGTGTGCTTCAGTAAACAAAATAGCCATCTAGATCCATATCAAGTCATCTAAAAACTAGCTGTGTTTGTCATCCACGAAAATTATGTTTATGCATTGAATGTAAAAATATGTTTATGGCAAAGAACAAATATTATATTCTATTCTTTGTTGTATTTTAACCTAAAATATGGGTATATAGCTTTCAAGAGATGAAATAATGATCTGAAAATAACATGGAGAAGTGCAAATTTTAGGCCGATTTGCTGTATATAAACACTATAGTGAATCATAGAATCACCCTACAGCGTAATAACTAAAAAAGGGTCTGACTAAACTAAACTCAAACTTAACTTTTCTAAATAAATCCTTGATTCAAGTAATTAAGATTTTTTAACTGAAATGTTTATAGCACAAAAAAAAAACTTTTTCGAATTTGAATTTCGTGTACCTTTTTTTAAAAATTACGCCAATCGTGATCGTTTTAGTTTTCATAATTTTTGATACCTTATTTTAATCTCTACCTGAGATTTTCCTACTTGAAGACTTCGAAGGCCATTTTCGATTGTCTTACATTGCATTTACAGTTATCTATCGGAAATTCAACCCCCAAAACTTTCAGTTTCTATCATTGAATTCAAAAACATTAGAAGTTTTGAAGCTCTGATATGCAGATTAAATGTACGACAGAATATAATACAATTTAATTGTCGTTAATTTATTGATTTACGCTAATAAGAAATTACGGCAGCTAAATTATACCAATTGCTAACATAAGGTAAAATGTCATGCAAAATCATCTAACTTTATTCCGTTTCAGTTGAAAAATATCTTTACTCCCTGTCGCAAATATTGTTTCTCGGGCCTAGAAAAGTTAGACTTCTGATATAACAGTTCGTTTGTATAACATACATATATCAGTCTCCTGAACTGAAAGTCTTAGGGAAAGTAAAGAACAAAAAAGAAGTTCACACCATTTGGACAAGACGTTTTTAGTGATGGTCCATAAGCATGGAAAAAATATGAAAGATAAAATGCGACAGACAACTCTTTTCCTGCTGTCATAATCATATTACATGTAGGTATATGTATCTATTGTCATTGTAATGTGGTAGTTGTGGCAGTGTAATGTAGGTAGTGGTGGCCTTTCTCAATTCACTTCTCCCCTTCTTTCTCTGAAAAGCTGTCACTCTGCCTTTCAAGAAACCCCAAGTCGCCATTATCCAAGAGAAGGGTTGTTCTACAATACTGAAGGGTGAAGGCAGCACAATTCGATACATTATCAACAATGTTTGCGCTTTCCCATATTTTGCTGGTTTTAGCTGACCAAATACTTATTTATTGTATGGTGGTATTTATATTTATTTAATGCATTGTCGCGTACATTTCACATTAGTAACCATGTTTTGATCTCTAAGCGGTGTGGTCGTAATATATCATATATCATTATTACACGAAACCATTTAAAATGTATGGAAAAAAATCCACACAAAATCAAAAAATTATCGTAGTAATTTTTATTGTTTTATCAGGAATTTTGCAGTTCCAAATAAATTGTTTTGAACATTTCTTTGTGGGAACTAAATTAAACTAGTCAAATATTTAAGTCGGCTGTGACTGAAACGAAAATGCTTCCATCGCCACCTCAGTCAAAAGACGGGATGCAAAAATATTATTGAAGAGAATCTCACTAGCATAAAGTGACATTAGTAGATTAAAGACGATCTTATCATAAAAAATAATGCGTTGTTGCACAGCAACATCGTCATTTTATAATAACAAAAGTAAACCAAGCTGAAGAATATGGCCATAAAAATATACCGAGCTATGAAACATATCCTACTGACTTCTTTAAAGAATTAGAAAAAATGTAAAAAAAGTACACAAGGGGTGTAAGTAAACACATAGGTTGAAATACAAAATCGAGAAAAGTACGACGGAGTTGCGACTGGTATTTTTATTTTTATCCAGGGCATTTTTTAATGGAAAGGAAATAAGTAGACTTTGCGTAAATGCAGGCAATAATAATGATGATACCGACGACAATACACATTGTAGTAAGATGGATTGGTTTTTGCATAATATTTTTATTCTTAAGTTTACCGTTATTTCTTAACTCTTTTGTTGTCACCACATTTTCACGTCATCATCATAATGTGTATATTTTCAAACAGCATTCTCTTCTTATGTTCTTTGGCTTTCTCCCATGACTTGCTAGTGATATATTGTCCGTTTAAACTTAAAAGCTACCATATAGTAATAAAATAATAATGATGACATTTATAATACGTACATATGTGTTTAGTACACCTACACCTTACACAATGTGTTTTTCAAGAATGAATTGCTCGCAGACACTAACACACACATGATCATACCAGGATGAGAATAATGGAGATGGTGATGTTGATGATCAGCTTACCATACCGCAAAATATGTAAAAAGAAAAGAAATAAGAAAAATAAGTGAGCATTCAATGACAATAATAATAACTATAATGTGGTGTTATTTTCTTGTATTTTGTGTACAAAAGTGTGAATAATGTACACTCGGCTTTCCTTGCCAAATTCTACACTGCTGCATACGTTTTTTCCAACGGGGCCTCTTCGCTTTTGTCAAACTGTTAAAAATATTAGCGGGTATCTTATCTTAGTAGTTGGTACTATTGTAAAACTAAAGTTGTACGTGGAAATTGAGAAAACCAGTTGTGGTGATGATGATCTAGATCATGTGCTATTTTGCATGTAGAGTATATGTACATCGAAAAGTCTTCAAATAAATTGCTGGCTTATTATTTTATGCGAAATGTTATTTTTCCAAATATTAGCTCATAAAAGATCTGATGGTAATGTTGGGAATGGAGATGAGAACAAACAATAAAAACAATACTAATACAAAATAGTAGGGACTACGTACTTGAAAAAGGCGAACGTGTTTGTTTGTGTTTACGACGTGACTTATTTGCACTAACTAAATATTCACGTCTTCAACATCATTATGATGATTATATTGCCCGTCCTATATTAATCATGTGTGTATTTGATATAAAACTAGTGTTCGTTTTGTTAGGTTAGCATTATATAGCGTTATTATTATCTGTACTTCTGACTTGGTGGGAGATCATAATGATGGGGAGAAATATTTAAACATTTTGTGGTTACGTGTAATAAGTACACTGGTTTGACTTTGTGGTGTACTACCGTTATTGCCGTGCCGCATGCCATTCAAGACGCTTACTTTGTTTTTACATTTGGTATTTACAATGATAATGATGAAATGACTTTGTGTGTATGTGTGAATGCATAAGTTAGTAATGGTGATTATGATTGCTAGAAAGTGAGGGATTTCTAAAGAGAAAAGTACTGAGTTGTGTTGTGCTGTTTTTGTGTACTGAATTCCTTTTCCCCAACACCCTATTTTATTTGAGAACAGTTTTGAAAGATTTTAGAACAAGTACACGATCATATCCATATTAAAAGCAAGTAAGCATTTTGTATAGAATAATGGTAATAATGATAATCTAGACATTTTCAATTTTATTTCCTACTTACAATAATAATGTACTTGGTCTGGTTAAGTAAGTTTAGTTCATCCCTTTTCACAAACCACAAACAACGTCAATGCTGCTGCCGCCGTTTACGTTGATGTTATCATCATGTAGTCCATTTGCGTGTGTATAATATGCAATCGTGCCACGACTAACTTTTGCACAAAATATCTTCACGCATTGCTTTTTCAGCTTGTGTGATTTTAATGGCAGGAAAATTTTATATCTTTAAATGGGATATCTATGGGGACGATTTAAACTCGCATTACTATTATCACTTTTATTTACGCTGTTTTTGCTTTCTTCTGCCGTGTGGTGGTGGTGAATGATTATTCTGTGGATGTATGCATAGCTTAAGAAGCGAAAGATGATCTCTAGAATGAGGTAAAATACACAACCACACATACTCAGTCATCTCATTTTTACGTGAAATGAAGCCTGGTATAATTTATGTGCTCTGAGAATATGGTAATGATAAAGGATTTAAATGGGAAAATTCTGAAAAGTAACATTTCCAGAATTTCCGTACATGCTGAGGATAAGTACAATTGTATATTTAAAAATAAACCAAAGTAGAACCCTTACTGTCACTTTAGCGTCTATCGATACAACAGTGATGTAATTTACAAAAAATATACATTATTTTTTTGATATTACTTTAGTTAGTTTTGTCTTTTATTTATATGATAAATAATCCTCTGAAAAATTAAATGAAGATTCCATTTTTATACTGATTTAAAGAGATAGAAACACAATACCAAAAAATGCAACAAACAATCTTACAAGTCAACGATTGCAAAACCAAGACCACCAGCAGCAATAGCAGAAAAAAATATTCTTTTTTTTTCGACCGGCAAGAAAGTAATGAAAGTTTCTTGTGAACACAATATTACATTACATTACACTTTCACCATGAGGAGCAGCACACATGCATAATAATAATAATAATAATCACAATAGCGTGTTTTTGTCTGCCGGTATTTATGGGTACGAATCATGCATGCATGGTTGGTTCATGTGTGATGGTAGCTGGTAGTGTCGTCACGAATTTCATCTTCTCTCGCTCCCCTTTCATTTCTCCACTGTATTTTTTCCACATAAGTATTATACACGCATTTAATATTTACACAAGATGATTTCCAATATATTTTAGCACGTACGTGCATATACAAATGTAGTAATGCAATCATTTTCATCATTCCACTTGCTTTTACTCCGGTACTAACCCTATTCATTGTTGTTATTATTATATCACACGCTATTATCATCACTTTGCATATTATTGCGTTATGATCTGTTTTTCTTGTGTGTGTGTACTGTGTACAATAATAATATAAATATTACTATTATCATCAACGCCATCGCATCGGTAGCAACACCATCCTGTTTTTTCCGTGGTTACAAATCTCAAATTTCTATTGCTTCTGGAGCTGTCGGCTTTTCTACTTTCTCTACTTTTTGATGCAGCTTATATGTTATCCATAATCAGCTACACGTTCAAATCATAGCATCTAGTATAAACATTTGTGCACACGAGCAATAAATACCAACACGGACAAAAACAGAAAGGACTAGAGATCTTACATTATTTCTTCATCGCATGCAAATTGGAAAATAAACAAATATGTATTTTTTATTCAGTCAGTGTAAACGTTAACGCAAAAAAGGCAAAAAAGAATGACAAAAATTTTCAGTCGTTTTATTTTTCAAAATTTCTTTCAAGTAGTTGCATGAGACGAGTGAGTATCAACATAACACAGTACAATATGCTTATTAGATGATTCTTCACAACACATTATCATTGCCGCACGTTTACTTCATTTTCACAATAAAATGCAAAAGAGGTACCGGCAACAAACCACCACCATCACCATCATCGTGAATTTCTCTGTCCTCACCAACAACCAGTGGAATATTAGCAGCAGACAGCAGATGCTCATTGCCATGGTGTTTTTTCTTCTTCTGATGTTTTACATTTTTTCTTTGAGTGAAACTACACTTTTGAATACAGATGAGACCGCTTGTTTGCATGCATGAGCGAAAGTGTGAGAAGAGAAGTGTGTGCCATTACGGCATCTTGTAAGAAAATGATAGTATTGGTCGATGCCAATTCGGTTTTCCTCTTGCCAAATTCAAGTGGCCATGTGGTTATTTCTTGCACTTACTTATTTGTATGCATACATATTTAACTTTATAGCATGCTGTGCATAATACTTGTATAAGAAGACCACAACGACGATGAAACTGTTTTCGTATTCATTGTGGAAGAAAATAATAAAAGCAGGCGGCAAGAATACAGAGAAATTGAGGAGGGAGTTTGAGTAAAAGTGTTCGAAAGAGAAATGGGTATTTTTGCTCCGAAAATGCAAAACAAGAGTAATAGAAAGTAAATATTAAAATGTGTTGCTTATTTTTGAGAAACGGAATGATAATACATATATGATAACTGTTCAATCGCTAGTATGAAGCGCTCATTTAATCAGATGACAATTTTTTGCCATATGGGCTAGTAATCATTATTCACTTCTTATTGCATATTATGCTATTATATAGTATACAGTGTATAAAAACGCGAAATTGCGGAGAGGGAACATGTATGTGGTAAGTAGGAGGCTAGGCGCGGCTCATTTATTTTTATTATGTTTTGTTTCACAACAAATTTTAATAACATGAAGCACAATAGTACACTATTTCAGTGAACAAAAAGTCTAAAATTTTCGAGAAGCTCTAAGAAAAAAACAACTAGCAAGCTAATTTAACCGTCAGAATTGATTTGCTTTGCAAGGGTGAGTAAGTATAGCTTTCTCACTGCGTTAAATCGTCTGACAAAAGATGTGGAAGGTATCCGTTCTAAAGAACAGATAGAAAGTGGAAAAAATTCGAAAATACAAGAAATCTAAAAATGCACTAATAGTAAGCTTAACCATGTCCAAAAAGTACGACTAAAATAATGCAATATTTTGTAGAGAAAAAAGTATAACAAAAATGTACTTATGCACACCAAGTAATTCTTTAGGAAACGCATTTTTTCTAAAAGAAAACGGAATAGAAATCTTGACGTTTTGTTGGATTTCTTTTTTTTCTTCATGTTTCGCTTCGCCATAATATCTCATGATAAGCTTTTTTCTCCCTTTTGCACGCTATCTGTCAACCTGAATATCATCACAAAAGAATGGTGTATAGAATGGGTAGAGTGTGGACAAACGCTTATAAAATCCAAGCATGCAATTTAATGGTTGTACACTTAAATAAGTACACTTTTAACCATTTTGTCTTTCTCATTCACAAGCAGTAGTAATGGTAGAGAAAGAAAAAAAGTGAGTGATATACTTGCTTTCTCTTTCTGTTACATTTTTTTGGCAACTTACATTACTACCTTCTTGTGTGCTACATTTTATTTTGGAACTCTGGATGGATGGATAGATTTCAAGTTGGGAAAAATGTGTTGTTGTGTATTAAGTGGAAGCATTGTCGATTAACAAATTAGTTTTATGTGAGGTACTTTGAAAGTTAGAGATAGCAAGAGATACCAAGGCAGGTATAAAGAATGTATGGTGAGCTCTCTGCTTCTATCGTTTTTTCTGTATGCTTTACTCCCAATGGATATACAGTAATGAAACTCGTGTAACTGCTGAATCAACCCCAAACTATTTATTGTGGCGGTGGGTATTGGTCATTCATTCATGTAGTGTTTGGTGTGTCGGTGATAATTAGAAAGCCACCTCCAAAACTGCCTTAAATACTTTTAATGACTATGGTTTATTACGCGCTGATTAACCATCACTCTTGCTTGAAAATTCTCAAACTGCTTTTATACCACACAACACAATTGTAATCAAAAGTGGTCAATTCAAGTGGTAGGGCTGGTCATTTTCACTCAAATGGGTTCTTTACTTCAAGTAGGCCAACAAAGTCAGGTAGTTATGGTGAGAACATGGTAATATCTTATGGTTCATTTCTAATTTATCGTTTCCCCGAAATCTATGTGTTTTACTTGATGAGGCCTCACTCACTTTGTAATAATGGTATTGAAAGGGGAGATGAATATATCTAAATACAAAATGTTCAATGGAAGGAAACGAGTCGTATTCATTGTGAAACGTGCTTCCTATTTTCACAAAATGTGTAAAGAGAACGAGCCGGATACGCAAAGAAATATTGAGTATATTGTATGGCTGAATATCACCACTTGACCAATGAGCTCCCCAATCCAATACTAATAATAATATAAAACCGCCACACGAAAAACCACATCATGTAAAGAGAAGATGACCATATCGTATAGAATGTGAGGAAGAGAGAGGGTAATACTATTTACTTCAAGAGGACAACATGATGTCTCCATTTGTAACAGGGCAAAAACGAGTCAACCATCCGAACCCCGTTTCAGCACATTGTATAATTTTCCTCTTTTGTCACACAATCTTTTTTGGTTGCCTCTAGAACTGGATGGAATTTAACCTTTTTCCCATTTTTATCTGAGTTCTTCAAGCTCCAAAATTTCATCTAACCAAAGTACACACACATGAAGCATACGTTTACATACTGGGAACTAGAGATGAAGAGGTTTAGTCAGTGAAAAACATAAAATAGTGGGGAATACGTGCCCTCGAGAGTGCTAATGTAGCTGAGTAACGAATTCCTTGCCGTTCGTAAATCACCAGCAAACCGCACCACCTTAATCAGTCCCAATTGCTATGGAATTGGAAACCATTGACACGCCTATCCATGACCATCAAATGGACAATTTCCATTTCTTTGAAAATCACACACACAGACAAACACACTTCCTCTACTAGTCATTCCAGAATCTTAATGTATTTATTCTCTCGTAGTGAGTATATATTCGTTTATTGGTTTTGTACATAATTGTACCATACCACTTTTCTCTCAATGACAATAGTTATGTATGCACGTAGCATTTTATGACATTATAGAAACTAAACTACATTTCTGTTTAACTTTGTGGTTTTTCTTAAACGCAATCTTTATTTTATTTCGCACAGCCATATTTACAATCCACAATCCGCATGTACATATGATGTCCAGTACACTGTCTCTCTCCACCCCAGTTTCATTGTGTCTCTACTTGAATTCCTATAGCTAAATACTGCAATAATTAAGATAGATATTTTTAGTTTCAAATAAACAACACACTCGACAGTGCATCTAGTTGTCCGTTTTAAAATACATGTGGCCTTGTTTTACGCTTTTTGAAGTAGGGTAATCCGACCCCCTTTCTTCATGCAATATAGCAGCGTATGTAACGAAAACAGCACATGCACCATCACCGTATAATTTCCTTTCTTCCCCTTTCACATTCAAGATACATGCTTGTAATAACTCTATACTTTCACCATAATTCCCGGTATTTTTCCTCTTTTTAGTTTCCTTCCTTCCTTCCTCTTTTGTGTTGAATACAACCTTTTTGCAATTCTTGTCGACTTGCATTCAGGCCCTTTTGCATTGATGGAAATAAAAATCTCAGTATATAGATACATGCCAGTATATTGCGTTTATATATAAGAAGTAGTGAAATAAGTCAGAAGCATGGGCAAATAGAGATGATATTGTTGCGGAGCATATAATGTACATTCAACGTGTGTAAGAAACTGATAGACAAAGCGAAAAGTGGACAGGAGAAAACAACAGTATCATCGTTAAAATCATCAATGGCACTATGTATTTACAACTAAACAGCAAAGAGTGATCTCTAGACAGATAGATTTACGTATTATGTATGTTTGGGCATGTAGCATTATGAAAGCTAAACAGTTTTTTTCTCTCTGGAGTAACTCGAGAGAGATATATAGTTGGGAAGAGAAGAAAAAACTGGGTATAAGAGAAGGCCATAAGACAAACTGTTGTAGAACAAAGTGAACAAGAGAATCAACGAAGTGTGGAAGCGTAAGAAGGAACTATCGTATTTTCGTGTTTTTTTCTTCTTCGGGAATGTTTGTATTTGTGTGTGAATTGAATACAAGTGAATTTTTACTTGAGAAGAATGAGGGTTGCTCTCTTGCTGCTGCTGGTTTTTTGGTTTGTTGTCGGTTTGGGTGTCTTTTGTCGCCGTCCTCGTTGTCGTCGTTCGTTGCAGGACGTTGTTGTGTGGACGACGATACGTTGAGTTGACGAAGTCGAGAGTAAAAAAAACTTGGTATTTTTGGTGTAGGGCAAACATTAAAACATACACATAGAGAGAAAGTCTCTCTCTCTTTAGTTTTCTGACTTTTGTGTGTGTATTTTGAGAAGGGAAAAATAGGAGCTGGGGAGTTTGTTCTACACTGATTTTCCCTGAAAATTGAGATAAACGGCTGATTTTGAAGAGGAGACCCCAAGGAAGATTTATCTTTTCGACTGAAAACTTACACTTTTAACAACTACCAAAAAACTATTATACTACTTGCTATAGTTCACAGAGTCTTGTCTTGTCATATCTATGTATGTTTGCTTAGTAGTCTGTATGTGTGTCATCATCATCATGTATGCTGTTCTTGTAACTGTACTTTTCGCTTGTAACAGTACCACTGCGCTGCTATTTTTATTTGTTTGTCATCATCAAAACAGGGCGACCAGAAATACATATCTTTTTTTTGTACAGAGACGCAAAACAACTAAAAGCATTCAAAGTCACACTACTTATTCACTCAACCAAGTTTACTACTATTTTTTACATCTTATTTATCTGACTTTATTTCATTCTTCTTCTTCTTGTAAGTAGTCCTTACGCTCACAAAAATGTCTTGATGAAGATGTCGTATATGTTTAAGTAAATACATGAAATCATGAAAATGTACACAGTGCATTGCCATTTTTTAAACACAGCGCCCCACAACCAATAAATGTAACCGAGAAAAGAAAAAGGCGCGAATTGATAGATTTGAAATTTTAATGCGATATTTAGAATCTGCGGTCAAAAGTCAAAATTTTCTCAACTGAATCAAATACTTTTGATTGCAAAGATTTAACGTTTGCCGCAATTTTTGGAGATCAAATAGAAAAACAAATTGAAAAAATTGACGTTTTATGGTATGGTATCTCATTCGATAGTCTGAAGGTTAACGTGTATCGCGATTTTTTAAAAATTATACGCGCCAAATTTGGAAGAAACAAGAGAAACATATTTTAGAAATTCGTAAAAAATTATAAAATACTGAATTTGTTTAAATCACATCAAAAGCTTTATGTTTTATGACTTATTTTGATTTCATGACGTACTTGTAGCTAGGTTCTATTTTAGTTTATTTTAGGAAACTGTTATGAAACTGTTTCCATATAAATAACTCGATATTTACCGAAGAAAACGGCATAAATTTGTCATAATATTTTCCTGCAAGGTTGCTTATAGGCGTGGGTAAGCGTTTGTGAAGTTATATATGAACTGCAGTGTTGACTTCTCACAAGAAAAAGGAAAATAAGAGGCTTTAGAAAGTCGTGAATGGGAAAGTGATGGGTAAAGTTATCAAATTTCAATAGGAAATCAACTCCTTTCCGCCGATTCATAAGTCATTTTATTTCTCTTCCTGGAAAAAAAAGAATGAGAATGAGAGGGCTATGTGAACTTTGTGTATGATATGAACTTTGTTCACAGAAGTTTTCCTTTTGCTTTTGTCAGAGACTTTTACTTGTTTGCTTTTACAACTGCTGTACTGGAAGTAAAGCAACGCGAGGAATAGGAAATAGGGAGCAGGCAGAAATAAAAATGGTAGACTGGAGCTTTCCACTCAGGAACTTTAAGAAATCGTGAAACTCTTGAGTCAAATTGGTAAAGTCAAAGTCAAGTGCTTCGTTTGACAAAACAAAGGACATCGAAAAAGCATATAAGTGACATTAATAAATAGTTGTATTGTTTACATATCAAAAAAATCCTCATTATTTATCCTAATTATTTGTATTGCAATCCCTCTTATCCTATATCTGTTTGATGCTTTTGCTAAATGTGATGGCGCTTTGAAGTAATTATGTGAATTACAAAAAATTCTTACATTGATTTAAACAGGCGGAGAAAGTGGAAGTAAAACAGAAATGGGCGTCTCGCCTTCTGGGAAAACTGAGAAAGGATATCACCCAGGAGTGCCGAGAAGACTTTGTCTTGTCCATAACTGGCAAGAAACCGGCAATGTGTGTGCTCTCTAATCCGGATCAAAAGGGGAAAATGAGAAGAATCGACTGTTTACGACAAGCAGACAAGGTATGTAAACATGTTTATATAGCGTAAATACGTTTTTTAATTGTTAAAATAAAATCGAAATAAAAACTTACAAATGGAAATAAAACTACTGTAATGTTTCAATAAATTACAAGAATGCTATCTATTACCACATGAAGAATGATGTAACTAGACGCAAAATTAGATTTGTTTGGCAATCCATTTGTATTAATCATTTTTCTGTTACAATCATGTTCTCTTTGTACTCTTTTTATGTTGCCTTTTATTTCAAAAATCGTTTTAAAGTATCATCATACTCACCATATGTACGTTTGCCAGAACATTCTAGCTGGAATAACTTTAAGTTTTACATTTGTCGATGTTATCTGAAATGATCCTTTACATACTCGATAAAGTAGTGTAATAGTTTACTTCTAACATTATTCTTGTCGTTTTTATTGTTTAAACATTTATTGCAATTATGATATGTGTGCTTGTAAACCAAGATATTTACATGTGATTGCTTATTTCTCTTCTTATACGGGTTTTGGTTAAATTGTACATGTATTCTTCGTGCTCTTTTAGATTTCCTATTAGTTTAGAGGTTTTTAGAAAAATAAAGGCAGTCATTTTGCAATCATGACGACGATCGCAGCAGCAAGCGTATATATTTGTTAGGTGTTGAGTGCATATTGCAAATATTTAATAACTGATGTAAATACTCTTTTCAAACTGATTTCAGGTGTGGCGACTGGACCTTGTGATGGTTATTCTGTTCAAAGCAATACCTTTAGAAAGTACGGATGGAGAGAGACTTGAGAAATCTCACGAATGTCTCCATCCCGGCCTTTGTGTTAACCCGTACCACATAAACGTATCCGTCCGTGAGCTGGATCTTTACTTGGCCAACTTCATCAATAGCCATGGTAACTGCAAATTTATTGTTTTTTCCTTCTAAACATATGACTTTTTGGAAAAATATTTTAGAAACCGAAGACTTCTAAATGCATGCATGTTTAGATTTTAGGCTGTGAGTTCATAATGATACATTTTCTAAGTTGAGGTAGTAAAAAATATCTGACACACAAATTTACCGTAATGGACAAGATAAATAAAATTGGTTTGGGCATGTTAGACTGGCATTTGGCATTTTCGTGACTTTTGCAATGGTTAATAGAAATGGATAGGAATAAATCTCTTTGTTCCCTCTTTCCAGATTATTTCTTTTCACGATAGTCCTAAAATTCAGTTCTTTGCGTGCTGAGCTCAAGTGGGTATTTATTTTAGTGCACAGGAAGCTCGAGATTCTGCCCTTGTATTACTAAATACTATCCCATCACCACAACCACAAAAGAGAATGCATAACTTTATACTTTGTAACTAGAAATCTATGTATTTGTAATAATTATATTCACTCACTCAGTGTATGGCTCTGCTCAACATTTTCATATTGTTTCACATCACACCCTCCTTACTATATTTTCATTGTTTACCTTCTACCGGACAGCCATATATTCGTTTTGGTTTCGTGGTATCCCACACTATAACCACAAATGCACCATTCGACAGAATGCAAACATCACAATAAAACCAACAACAGCTTTTTTTCCACTGCTGTTGTTTCTCTTTCTTTTGATTCAAACAGACTTTCAGCAGAAAACATTTTTCAGCTTTTTCAGCATTTTTTTTCCTTCAGATGATTTTTTTGCTTTTCTTTCTTTCTTTCAGCTTCTTGTCGACGAATGTCTTGTTTAGTTGTCTCTGAGAAAAATACTGCCTCACTACATGTCTCTTTTTGGATGAGTTGAATACCTCAACGTCTTGATTCTTTTTTTGATATCTCATTGAAACCGGAACAGGAGATTTTTGTGTGGTGTGTTATATAACTGAAACAACAATGGCTAAAAGTGAAATGAATTTTTGGTTGTGAAAAAAATATTAGGGGGAATAAAGTACGCCGTGTTTGCTTGCTTATTTAACCTTTCACTCACTTTCACCACGTTTCATTCACGGACACATGCTGAGCCACTAATGATTACCGTAAATAGATGTGCCCGAGGAAGGAAAGCTGGCTGAGCATGCTGAGCGTATAAGATAATGCATAAATATGTACTACCATGTATAAATATCATTTGTCTACATACTTTATTATATTTTTTCATATAAAAACGTCTACAAATTAGTTGAAACAGTATACCCAAAACCAACGTTTTTTCTTTCCAAACGTGCAAGTCGGGATAAAAGTGTGACTCTTAAAAAATGAACTACTCTCCTCTATTTTTGGTTCTCCACATCATCTCTTTCATGATCACATGATAGGGCATTCTTTTCAAGTGGCTTCACTCCTTTTTTATTGTTTTCTAAAAAGTTGTGCCACTTTTCTCCTTTTTGCATCAAGCTTTATATCCGTTCCCCGTCCTTGTCTTTTTCTACCATGTCCGTGTATTTATTTAAAATTGTGGCTGGTATCTATGGTATGGTGAGTGACTATAAAAAGGAGGCTTTGTATAGATTAATGAGTTTCATCTGTATTTCAGCTATTGTTGCCCATTTCCTTGAGTGAGTCTTCACAATAGTTTCTTAAGGGTATAATTTATAGGGCAAAAAGAAGTAGCGGCAAAGGAATCGTTATCATTAGATGCATGTATCTCAAATGGCAAGATAACTTGGTAAGAGTCGTGGATGATAGTGAAATGAAAGGAAAGCGTTAGAAGTTGATGCGTGACTGAAAAACTATTATTATTATATGAGTTTTAGATAAAAAGCTGTTAACTGTCGGAAACTGACATAAATATTTCATTTGCCATTGACAGGGATATGGGCTCAACATTAAATTGTCACTTTTTAAAATTAATGTTGTACCTTCTTCTTCTCTATTTTCTCTGAAAAAAGAAGAATAAGACGTGAGAGAAATGAAAGGAGAGAGAGATGAGATGAAGAAGAGAGCAGCAGCAAAGCAAGGGCTTTTTGTTGTGATTTATTCTTTTAACATCTTTTCTCTCTTGTTGAAACTTTCCAGAAATTATCAGCGGGATGTGCGACAATAATAATGAAAAGGACGAGGAACGCGGATTTAAGGGTAAGTTTTCAAACAAATTTTATACTTATTTTTTGGATGTGAATTGAGTGAGTGTGTGTCGCCGTGTCTGTGTTGATAATTTTAGGTTTTTCATATAATAAATAATTTGTAAAATTTTCATCTTTACTCCAACTTATCCATTTATTGTTAAGCACGAGGGTGTGTGTGTATTATCTTAAGTGTAATTGTCGGATTGCCAATAAGGAAATTTGGTCTGAGAGAAAAAGGAAAATTTGTCTCAATTGGCTTGAGAAAGAAAGAGTAAAAAGTTATCTGGGTTGAAAAGCAGAGGGAAAATATCAAATGGAATGGGGTAGTGGGTGGTAACTTCCTTGCCAGTTGACTTGTTCCAAAACAATACAACGTATCAATCAAATTACATGGCCATCTCAGTAATTCATTTATTTTTCCCCTGGTATTTTCTTATTTTCTTTCAAGAATTCTACAAAAGTACAAAACATTGGAGAGGGATAATTGAAAATTATTAATAATAATCGTGAAAGAAATCGATGACAATCGGCAAAATCTCATTGTATGCTATCAACTTCGAGACAACTTGTAGTTAATCCATTTACGAATATTCCTAAAAATTAGTACAACTTCTAACGCCTAAAATTTTATCAAAATCTCTTACGTTTTTATACAAAATATGAAAGTCAAAAGCGTTTCCGACTACTAGTTACCAACCTTGATTTATATTTACATTTTCGTCGTTTTGCGTAATGAAAAAAATCGTCCCTTCAGTAAAAACTTTTCTTCGTCTGACGATAGTAATTTTGTTAGATTAATATGTTATGAAATAGGATTAAATAATTTGTTTGAAATCAATGAAATTGTTTACCAACAAATCAAACAAATACATTCATTCGTTATTTGTTTTAGAGTGGCGGTAGGTATTTAACACTTTGTTTAGCATATCTTTTTACTGAGAAGTAAAAAAAGTTATGTCAAATTCAACCGGAATCCTTCCAGACAATAAAATACACAACCAATGAAATGAAATCCGTGCAGTGTTTTTCTTGTTACTCGTCTTCACCAAACTGCTGACTTGGCTTATAAACAATGCTTTTATCTTTGTGATAAGTTTTGTGTAAGCTGGTCATTCGCTTGTCATCTTCAATAACTCCTTTTTGTGTTTTCTCTGATATCTTCATGATGGCCTTTTCTCTCTCACTGAAACACCTTTCTGAAAATAACATAAGTGTCAGTTTTGTTTTCCACAAACTGTCTTTTGATATGAAGATAAGTAAGAAGTTGGTATGTGTGTGATGCAAGTGGAATTTTGAGAATTCCTTTCTCTTCCTTGGCCAGAGTTTACCAGGTGCCACTATCATTATGCGCATCTCACACGAAAGAGCACAGGGTGAGGAGATTTTCCATGTCTCTTCCTCCTGTGTTGATTTGAAAAAGGTTGTGTTGTCGTAAGCAGATCTTTTCTCGCCGCTTCCACAAACATCACCGGGTCCACAAATGCCTCATTAATAGACCTCAGTCTCACCATTTCATCTTATCTTTTTCTGGTTATTGCTTTTTGGTACTGCTACCTCTTCTTTCTACTAACTGCTGTAAAAGATGGTAATCCAAAAGGTGGCGTAGTAAATAGCGGGTGAAAAATCACTGATTCATTTTCCCTTTAATGGCCATTCTGGGTAAGATTGAAATCCGGATAGATAAATGACGAGAATGAAGACATGTCGCTAAAAACGGACAACTCTAGGGATTCTCCCATGAGAAGGTTTACAATGCATCACAGTTCTTTCTCATTTCTCTCCTTTTGAGATTGCTTTTTTATATATTTGAAACAAATTATATCGACATATCCCCTTATAATTTTTATTGAAGATAAAAAAATACTGCGAGAGTATGAGATTGTTAAGGAGAAAATTAAGTAGGAAAAATAGTAAAGTCAAAGGGGGAGGAATACCGTTTGCGTTCGGTGACCATGAGCTGTTGATGATGATGACGGTAGAGTTGAGGCAACTGCTGAAATAGCGATAATTAACCGAGTGGGCAATATATATGTTGAACGATTTAAAATAGTGGTATTTATACCTTCACTCGTTTGACTTGATGGCCTCTTTCACGGCTATTTGTAGGGGTGAAGATAATAATAATGGGACTTGGTGAATTGGGTGGATGTGTCGATAGATAATACTTCTCCCCTTACAGTATCAGTCCATTCAATTGCCAGTGGCTACTACTCAACACACTTTTGTTACCGTTTGCAACATAACACATAGACCGAGAGAGAGAGAGAAGCATTTTTGTTAGTGGTTTGGTTATTGTGGTGGTGCTGAGAGCGACATAAGTTATGTTTGTTACTTATCTGCTTACTGAGTTTTATAGTAAGCTAGCATACTATAAGAGAAAGAGATCACATTATATTTTTAGGGAAAGTGCATTTTACATTATTCTCTACAATCCTGTATGATATTTTTTTGCCGGACATGTGGAAATAATAGTGGCAACTCTCTACAGTTTGTGCTTATATGTATGTTCGAGATGAGAGAGATGCTTTTTGATTTTCATGCGATGTAAGTACATTGTAGCTAAAGTATGATCGCAACGACGATGACGATGGTGGTGGTTGCTCATGGTGGTATCGGAGGTTTTTTGGTTGGTGGGGTACAAAATTATGTACATTGCTCTGCAAATACTATACACATAGTGATGCTTGCATTTATTGTTGGTTAAGTTATATTAAGGGAGTCGAGTGTGACCAGGACAAAAACCTACATCAATACCACCACCACGCCATCATCATCATCACCACTGCTACCACCATACAGAAATGATATTGTACGTTCTAGTTACGTAAGAATGGTTTCAAAAAAAGATGTGGAGAAAGGAGACTCAAAGCTCAGCAACCCGCACTGACATTATAGCTGATCTATAGCTCCGTAAATCTCTTCAACTTACCACCCACTACATTCTATCTCGTGTGGTTTCTCTTTTTGCTCCTCCAGCTCTTTTCCCTCTCTCTCTCTCTCTGGTAGTTTTTTCCCTTTCTATACGAGTCTTTCTCTCGCTCTCTAATTTTTCAGTATGGCAAACAACGTGTTATTATTGTCCCACATGTGGGACAGCAAAACCGAAACCAGCCAGCGGCGAAGGCAGTAGAATAGAAGAAGAATCAGATACAACCAAAATCGACATAAAGCATCGAACATGTTACTTTCGCTAGACCAACACACCAAAATCACCAAACTATGTATAATAATAATGGTAGCCTATGGTACCCATTCCGCTTTTGAATATATTTTTATATTTTGCTGAAATTCTGTTTTCTGGTAGTGTACATTTTTTCTATCCATTGTTCTTATTCCAAGCTTTAATAGCGTCGTATCCTCAGAAGAAAAAAAACTAGACAAAAAATAAACAGGATTTTACATGTATGTATCTTTTTTGTTTGTCGTTTCATATGTACATAAAATCAGTGGCCAGTAGAAAGCTTTAAAAACACTAAGAACTCTGCATTGGACTTTTGCTATGTTACATTGTTATTATGATTATGTCTCCTTGGCTCCTTATTACTAGCTAGCTCATTCCTTCTTCTCCTTCACTTCACTCATTCATATAGCAATGGATTAATTCTTGGGATGGCATGAGAGCCACGTACTATGCAAGGACATGTATGGCATGTTCTGCTATCATATTAACAACATCCTCGTCATCCTCATTTCATCACACAGCAATACACAGTCCCATTCGTCACATTTTCTAAGTATGTATGCTATTTTTAAAGCACACGTTTTCCATTGGAAAGTAGAAGAGTGCATTATGCTTGAGCGCAAAAATATAATACAATTTAGTGTGGACAGTCATTGTGCCATGCTACAGAAAAAAACAGAGTGAAGTGTATATGTCTACTGTGCAATGTGGAATATGATGATGTGATTTTTATGTGTGTGGTGATGGTGACGACGGTGAGATTTTCAGAAAAAAGGGGAAAATATAGGAATCAAAATGTGTAAAAGTCGAAAAGGATGAAAGAAAAAAGTCATGGGCCCAGTTTTTATCGCCTTTTCACTGTCTCTACACAGTACATTTCATACACAACCAGTTCAGTTATTGCTGTCACTGTCGCCTTTCTCTTTTTTTTCTCTCTCTCTAACTCACTCATGCTGTTTGTACTTGTTGTTTTCTCTGGGTTTGGTTAGACATAAAAATGCATATCATGTATTTTTGTTTGTCTACACACGTTTCTCTCAATTATTATTATCACTATCACCACTACATATGTATTTGTATAAATGAATATGTTGTGCTTGCTCACTGCTCTATGTACATACATTCCCGAGCATTCCATTTTTTTGTCCGTTTCCTCCTGACTGAAACTTCATCTTTTTTTTCTTGTGAGACGGACAAGATATGGGAAGCTTTCAGTCCAGAGAAAAGCAGAAATGAAAAAAATACACGACATGCTGTTGTATGTATTTACGCACTTGTGTGTGAACTTCATAACAATATCCATTGCTATTTCTACTGCTGCTACTGTCCATTGAATACATATTATGTACATTTATGGAGGACACAAAAGAAGCATTCATAGATCAAGGCTGTCTGTCCATCTTCTTAAGTTTCTTGCCTTGATTCCCCTTTCTTCCTTTCACTTGTGTTCCTTTTTCGGTTTTGCCATTTGTTGTATATATCCACTTGACTGTGAAATACACTTGTCTCTTTTAAACAGAGTACAAGCAGAAGCTTGTGTGTTGTTTTTTGTTATGTTTTGTTTTTGTGGTACTTTCTACTGTGCTAGATAAATTCAACAACAAAAGTTGATCTGTACAAAATACCCCGAAAAGGACATCCTGAGTAAAACAAGTGTTAAATAAATATACATACTTACTCAGAAATAAATACGTCCTATTCGTATTCCTTTTGCAAGTTATTGTAAAGATAAATATATACCTATTTGTACATGTGCTTGTGTGTCGTACGATTGCACAAAAATAGGAGAGCATGAAATTCTTAAAGGCTTAAGCCGTTTCCCGTTTTATTTATGGTCCTTATCTTGCTCTTTTCATCCCTTTTTTGTCAAAACAAATTTTATTTCCTCTCTTTCCCCCCATTTTCTACACAAATAAGTTATAAGGAGAAGAAAGCTTCGTGTAAAAATAAACAATTTTGTGATTTCGAGGCCGTGATCAAAATCTGAATGTTAAAACATTATTTCTATTTTCATTTGTGCAGTACAAGTTCTCTGATCTAGGCTGACCTATTTTAATTTTTTACTATCATTTTTTGCAAAAGCACCTAAAAAACTACTTTACTTCAATCAAACATCAAAAAGAATTAAAGTTTAAGTTTTGATCAATTAAATACAATGTTTTATGGACACGCTGCTTTTTCTTCTTTAAAGTGATAAAAATTATATAAGATAGCAATAACAATATTAGCCATTGATAAAGAATATGAACACATGCATAAAATACTGGTTGATGTATAGAAGGAGGTATACATAAATGCGTGGGATTTAAATAAAGATGCAATAATGTCCAGTCTACTGCAAACTGTGAGAATAGTCAGCAAAACATGTACAATAATTTGTATTTTCCTAGAAGCAATTCTAGCTTTTCTTGCAACAAGCTTACCCTATTCAGTTCATTGCAGTTTACAACTCAACAAGCCTATACGAAAGTCTTTTCACTTGATAAACAAGCTGTTCCTCGGTAATTGCTATTATCTAATTGCCAATGTAAGTACAAAAATGAAAGTAATGTTTTTGTGACAGTTACTCTATATCTCTCTTAAGCTCTTCAAGTCTTAAAGATTTAACGAAAGTATTATGAAAGAACTACATACAATATATTGTATGCGACATAAATTAGTATCTATAAAATCTCTTCGGTCACGTAACAAAAAGTTCTAGGTTTATGTTAACCTAACATAAAACATGCATTATGTGTTCTACATTTGTGGCACAACTTTGTAGCAAAAACAAAAGCAGAAAGAGGGAACAAGAGGGGCATTCCAGTATATCTTCTGCTTTTACAGTACTGCGTGTTATCCATTTACATTTTCTCTAAACACGCTCACATTTCATTTGTGAGAAGTATTCCAACTCAATTCATGATCGGCTGGTATTTTATTGTTAACGGCGTGAAAGGCAATCTTAGAGAGAGCAAGGGTAGCAGGAAAAGTCATTCACTTTAAAAAATAAAAATGTTCATCAGTTTTTTGGTGGCTTTGTTAAAATAAAATGTAATTTTGAACCTTAGCCGGATTTCTAAGTAAGTTTGTATGAAAAGGTATACGCTTATTATATGGATGAATATAGCCAGACCAAGTAGTTTTTGTATGCACTCTCAGGTCCTCTTCTACCCTGGAACAGTTTTACAACTGAAACTGAGCTCTTCCACCCTGAGTGAAAGAAATCCGCAACTGGAAGAGGGAGTTTTTCTTTTTTCCTGGGAAAAAAGAAAAGAGACGTTAGGAAAAGAGATGCCTGTGTTCTCGAATTCTTTGTTGAGGTTTGGTACTACTATTCAACAGAGACGGCAGTCGACCACACAGAAAAAAGAGAAGAATGCAAAGAAACAAGAAATAGAATAGGCAGAGAGAGTGTGTGTGTCTTTGAGAGACGACGAAGAAAAGAAAGAAAGACGTCGAGTGGTTTCGTTTATGTAGTGAGTATCCTATGCAAATGAGTGTGTGTGGAATTTGCATGGAAAAGTGCTCCAATGTCGTCATGTGCAGCCAGAAACTAAGACCCGGAAATTTATGTCATCAGATCTTGAGAGATTACTCCACCCTTTCTGATCACTTCTCTTTTTTTGCCTATTCTATTCTTTATCTCTAAAGAAAAAAGTTGATAGTCAGTAGAACAAAAGTTGGTTATCTATATCTTCCCACAAACGTGCATGCTTTTACATAGTCAAAACCCACGCGTTCATATATACTAGACAAATTTGTACTTTAAAGATAAAATGATTTTCTAATCATGGGAGGAAATCATTGGATCATTCACTCACTCTTTTGTCTCGTTCCCTCTTCCTTGTTCAGTGCTTCTTTTAAAAACCATTTGTTTATATAAAGTATGCAGACTGTATACTCACCATTTTTTATTGTGCTTTCCTTCTGTTCATAAAGTCTATTCATTAGTAACAAACCTTTACCCTACTCTATCCGACTCCATTTCTTTCCTCTCAATAAACTCGCTTCTTTTTAAAAAGATTTTCTATTTATTTGCATTTAAAGTCTTATCGAAAGCTGAACACAGTGGCACAAAACAAAATAAAACATGACAATTCTTCTTTTTCTTTGTTTTTGTGTCATGTTGAACGAATTTAGAGGTGGTTTTTACTTTCTTCCTATCAGACCACATTACTTGATTTCTTCTTGATCTGATCACTTTAAAAAAGATATAGTTTTGTTTCTGCTGTTTTAAAGTAAAATATTTTTTTCTGAATCAGAAGAACGAATAGGACTTTTAACTTGCATACTTTTTTGTTACCATCAATTACCATGGACTTCTTCCAATGCATGTACACATTGGTGGGAGAATGAAGCAACCGTAACGAGTCTGGAAATGATATTCTTATCCTTCGCAAAAATAGAATTTCATTTTATTATTTTCAATAATAAAAACCAGGCTGCTGTTGTATTATACGTCTAAATTGTATGTAGATTTAGGGGGATTTATGAGACAAGCTGTGTAAGGAGAACGGATATACATAATACGTGTATTTTTCTTTGCTATATTATTATTGAAATATGTACACTCCTACATAGATCACACAATGAAAATTCAAGAACGAGAAAAAAACAAATAAATAAAATCAAATATATAAACTCCTACGACAATGACAAAGATTTGATCAATTCAAGTTTCAAACCACAATTGAAAACGCTTCTTATATATTTTTGCTTTTGAATAATTTCCGGTTGTTGTTCAAATCAGTTACGCAACGTCAAAATAATTTGATAAACTGCGAAACTGGGTTACACTCCATGTAATAATTTTTTTTTTCAAAAATACATAAAGAAACGTTTTTGAAAAATGCCAGTGGTGGTAGTCATTACATATTTATTGTTTATGACATACACTGTCAACAGTTTTTGAGAAAAACAGGAAATAATGAAATTATTCTAGTAACATCATCACTACCACCACTACATTCATTGCAAACATCCCAGTTGAAAGTTGAAATCATGGTGCTGCGGATAAAAGCAACCAACAATCCGAGTAAAGCTGTGTGTGACGACAGCGTAGGAATGTGTCAGCCATCGTAAATCCAGAATTTTATTGTATCTTTTCTTCATATTATGCATAGAGTTGTTATTTCAGAATGAAAGAGAGAGAGAGAGAGACAGAGAGCTGCCCCCATGCTCCCATACAGCACGTCCGGTTCATCTCATAATAATCCATACCATTGCATAATTTTCACTGATATCATCACTCCTCTACTTTCATGTCGTCGCTACAACCACCATTGATGTTTGGTGGCTCTCTTTCTGACTGTCACTACACTACTGCTGTTACTATTACAACTGGTCTTTGTGATATATTTATATGTATGTACTATGCTTTATACATGCACTGTCCTCTTCTGCTCTGCTTTTTATTATGGAAAGGGGACACAGCAATGAGATTCTACGCCGAAACTGGAAACCTTGTTTTACTCCTACATTTTCTATATCATGTGTACAAGCATACTAAAAAACTGAGTAAATTTACGAATCTCTTATTTTGCTAGCGACAGAGAGAGAGCCGTATGTATTGTGTTATTATTATTGCTATTATCTATGTAGGATTTTCCGGATATTTTCATAAGTCCAATCTATTCACATTCCACATGTAGCAAAGTGTTCATGAACTCACCATATCTGTATATTTACTAGCCATATTACTTCGATGTAAGGGTTTCAGTGACGAAGACCTAAGGACATATGCACTTATATATTTTTTTATGTTTTCTGGTTGTAACATTATTTATACAATAATATAATATGATATGCATGCATCCCGAAAAAAAGATAGAATTGCGGGTGATGATTCAATGGCACCATGAATATCAAACGGATTCGTTTGGTGTTCAAACTTGTTCGCACATATTTTTCTTTCTGCTTGTATCTCCAAAGAAAATGCATGCTTTTATTAGGGTTGTTTGGTTGGTGATATAAAAAATGGCTTCGTACAAGTGGAGAAATATGCATAAGCAAAAAACACATGAAGATCCTGTACCCAGAGACCCATGTGCTGTTATGATCCTAGATATTGCTGATGTTTCTCTTATTATTCGTCTTTTTTGTGGGGAGAGTATATTGTATGTGTGGACGTTGGGTATATATTTTCTCAATCTCCTTTGCGGTGACTACATTTCGTATCTCTCTATTATTGCATTTTGCATTTGATTTTTCTTCAGAAGAAAAGAGGATGAATGACATCTGCTACCCTCTTCGTTGATCATTCATATATACTATTTATGTACATATCACACAGTCATAACAGAAATTACTCTTAAAAAGAGGAAGAGTATACTACACAAGCAGAGGTTTGACGAAATGAAAAAGACCTACATTCATAATATTCTTGCTCTCCATTTTTTTATTCATTTGCCAGCGCTTCATAAAGTTATTTTGATATTCAGTGTCAATTTCACAATAACATTTTTCCTTTAAAAAAACGAGAAAAATACGTCTTATTTACTTTTACGGGTGACAACTACGACATGACTGTGAAAAGGGCACTTGTTCAACTCTTCATTTTCTTTATTGAATGTCGTCGTAGTGTACCACAAAATCTCATAAGTTTATATGTTTGTCGTCTACAATTTTATATTTACGACTTTCATCATTTTTCTCTTTCTCTCGTCATCATTGGCTTTTTCTGGTGGCACTTACTTTTCCTATTTCTACTGTACTTGTCTTTGTATTTCCACAAGATGTATTTTTATTACGTAGTTTTGGTCAAGACTTCAGTCTATTTTTTCTTTTTACTGTAGTGGTTTCATCAGACATACCATATTTCTAAGCTTATTCATTCCACGCAATAGGATAGCTATTATTCGGGGTGCATAGTACACGAAAAATGTTTTAGTTTATTTTAGGCGTTACAAAATATCCCAGAAAGGCTGTTAATATTATTAGTTAACTTGTATAGTAAAATAGGCATTGTTAAACGCACGATAAATTTATCATCGCCAATTACAAAGTAAAGCTAAAGACGACTTACTATGAGGGGCTTGGTTTTCTGGGTAACCTACATGATTTCCGTCTGTTCCTACAAAAATGCCTGCAAGCAAAGAATACAGAGTTCTACAAAATTTCGATTACAGCAGAAAAATGTGCTTACGAAAGCGTTGCTTTCATAAAAATGAGAGATAACTTGTGTAAAAATATGATTATCCTAGCAAAAAATTCAGAATATGTGTATAAAGTATATTATATATGTTGCATTTAGTTGTACAAGTATAAACATTTGTGCCAGACAAATATTTTCATATGAGTAGGTAGGCCGCCACTGGTTTTCTCCAGGAAAATATATGATTTTGTCTACTGTCAGTTTGTGGGCCAGCCCATTTTCTGTTTTAAAATTTTCACCATTATATCTATTACATGGGAAATGTTTTATGGAAAACATGATTTGCAGGTTTGAGCTATTATAACCCAAGTGAACAAGTATGTACCTTGTCGGAAATTTATGGCCATGTTTCATTTCCCCACAAATCAATGCAGGAGTCCGAAAATACCAGTTAATCAACTCAAAACAGACAGAAGCCGAAATACGTTGCAGGGTAAATACAGAGAATCATTTGCACAACTTTAAAGAGCATATGTTAGCTCTTTCCACAAATTTATTTTCTCAACACTCAATTTCTCGACTATTTAATTTGCTACACTTGAATGAGTCACGTTATATAAATGATTCATTATCAGCACATTATAGTGAATGAAGGTTGAAAGTATAATCTACAATTTTTTAGCTGAAATCGCATCAATACGCACTTGTTTCTTGCAACATTTTGGATTTCCTGTTTCAGTACAGCATTCTGAATGCGTTGTTGTCGTCATTCCAAAATGCTAATAGACGCTATTCTCCTTGTCACATTTCCATTTTACCTAACCTCTACGGCATTCTAAAATGCATACATCTTCGTTGTAACAACCGTTCGCCTATAACCGTTACAAAAACTCATGTCTCGAGAAAAACGTGTGCTTATGTAACTGAGAAGAAGCACTTTGTATTCAACCCTTTCCAATTCATTAATGAAATTTTCTACTTGTCGCTTCGTCGACTCGGGTGAAAAAAATGGAGTACGTTGTAATGAAGATGTGTTAATTATTCCCTTTACGGGTCCATCATCGTCATCGTCCTGGTTTTAACATGGCCACTATCAACACAACCAACATCATAATCACACCATAACCATCATCATTTCTTTCCAACCCATCCATACGTGCAGTTCTTTTTAAAATGCTATGCATGCAAATGCGTCAAATGCATATGCTACAACTCCCTTACCAGAACTTTTATGATAGTGAGAATGATAGCATCAAAAACGGCTTCAAGTGTAGTTTTAATGTTTTACTCTGAGAGTTTGTTTTTGTGCCCTTATGTTTAGTCCTTCCATATTTTTAGGAAAAGATGCTTATTTAAATATAGCCACACGAACAGTTTTCAGACCGAAATTACTTTACACTCAACCAAAAAATACTTATTTAAATAATTAATACATTTTTACCGTGTGAGCAGTCATTTTTACTTCCGCAAGTATACTATATTTAGTATTGTAAATGCTTACATTCTATACTACACACTAGTCTTTAATAAGAAATATAGGAGTCATCTTTTTGAACGGTTATTATTGCACCATGGTAATTTCCTCTCCATATTTATAATAGCCAGTGCACTGCATTCGCTTTGTACTACATTCAAAAGGAAATTACATGGGTTATTTTCTATATGGTTGTGTATCAGTATTTGTGTGTGTAACTATTTATCTGTGTGTTTTGTATACATCACTACTGTTTCTTTTTTACAAGTGTTGATGTTCATATACTTTGTTTTTATTTGCTTAACAACCGAAATTCCTTCCAGAGGGAAAACGAGGCAAATTAGCAATATTACCCGTAAAGGCTTTCTCTTCCCTGCTGCTAGTTTCTTTGCATCTACTTGTTTGTAAGCTAACTTAACGAATGTTTTCTATGCAAATGGACACGATAGATAGTGTGTTCCACTAATTCTTTTGTTTTAAGAATACACATTAAATTAGTTAAGCTACAGTAGAGCCAAGAAAGATGAAATTCATTTGGAGTGTCTCTTTCTTAAACTCCACTTCTCTCTCTCTCCTCTCACCCACTCAGAGGGGTATATTGTTAATTGTTATTAAACTCATTTCCTTTCATTGCTTCATTTCATCACACTTCATGTCTAAAGCTTTATTAAGAATCATAGTGATGATTGTAGTAGACTAGGGCGACACTATGGCAGACATGATGATCATGATTATAACGATGGCAATAGTAATGTGTCATCTTATTTACACAACACTGGATCTCCGTATTCCCTACTCTATATGAAGTACATATTATGTATCTATTCATTCCATTACACATCATATAGTATACTATATTAACTTTTAAAAATTTATTTAGTTAGCATGACAACGTCATGTATGTGTACACACATGTGGATCTATGCTCTCTATAGTTATACGCTTAAGAAATATTAATTAATTACTAAGCTATATACCCATACTGTGCATAGGAGCTGTTCAAACAAGGTTAGCAGTTTGCATTGTTTGTTTACAGAGTTTTAATTCTTAGAAAAATTGTTGGTGGTGTTTTACTGTTAATTTGCAAGAATCATCGTAAGTGATTTGGTTAATTTTCGGATCATGTTATAAATTTAAAAAACAGAGAGAAAATTGTAGCATTGTTTTGAGCGCACAAACGATATTATTGTTTGCCAATAAGGCACAAGTCTGTTTTCTGCTACTATATCGCTTTCTCCGTCTGTTCCTTGAAGCTGGCTCATAAAAAATGAAAGTTCACACTTGCTTGTATGACATTTATCTTAGCTTTCTGTCATAAAAGTTTTGTTTGCCACTCATTGATTGTGAAATATGGCGGTATCACAAACAAAACAAGCTCAGTCTTCTTAAATATCCATTTTGCGAGTTTTGCAAGTTTCGGGTAAGTTTAATTTTTGCAACAACTTTACGACTTAACTCTACAACCATTTGGACTGATTAAACACTAGCTTTTAAAAAATTACGCTGTTCTGCGAAACAAGCTAGTTCTATAAGAAGTAATGATAATGAATAAGTAAAAAAATGAAACGGTCAGTTGTATCTTTTGTCCTTTCTTTTGAGAATTGTTTGTAGTTTTATGCGTTGTCAGTTTTAAGCGTACTCCCTGTCTTCTATCATTTTGTCCTCATTTCTCCCTCTTTGATCTCGCATTTTTCATCTCTACTCAACGACTGTTGACTGTTCTTTTTTCTGTCTCGATCTTGACTTCAGCATTATGTTCTTGTCATAGTTTTTTTTCTTGTATAAAGTTTGTTCATTTATTCTTTATTATAGGCTTTCACACATTTAGCTGTATAGTTAACATTCTTAGCGATATGAACTACCAGCAGAACAAGTTGCTCGTTTATTCGCTTGCTTCATAGACTCTTGCTTCAGCATTCGCCCGCTTTCTCCATTCTCACTTTTTTCCCATTACCCAAAAAACATTCAACTTTTCCTCTTTCCTGGCCTTAAAAGTAGTCTTTTTTCTGTGCCTGAGTAAACTGTCGCGGAACATTTAGATCAGATCCTAAGATGAAATGAGAATGTTGTTCCTGCTGCAGTTTCATGTTAAACAACAATGAACATTCTTCGCTGAACAGAAAACCCCGTAGCGACGTGTTTGTGTCTACTCCTTCTTCACACACACCAGAAAATTGTTCCATGTGCTTTTTGTGATTTCTACGCCAAATATTACCCCTAACACCAACCTCACCCGCTGTAACGTTACTGTAAATAATATTCTAAAATGACAAAAATACACTGAATAAAACAAGTTCTAGCGAAAATTGAATGTGTTTTGTGTATATATATGTCTATGTACATGTATGGTGTACAACAAAAAATCTTTTCCATAACAAAAAAGACAACACAGAAAAAAACTGAAATTTCATGTACTTTCTCCCATATAAATATGGTGGGACGAATTGTAATGTTGATATGCTCGTGCAGATAGTATAGCGGTTACATACATGCATATAAACAGTATGGGGAACAGAATATAAAAGAAATAGAAACAACCTCGCTCCCAGCTCCTTAGCAAATAAAAACAGTTTAGTTTACGAGAATGATAATACACACAATCGCCTTTTCTTCTCCTTTTCATCGGGAAATCTTCTTTTTGTGTTACACTTTCTAAGGGAAAATCTTGTTTAGTTACGAGCTTTTCCCACAAACTACATATACAAACATATATATGTATCTCTTTTTCCTTTTACATGTAATGGGTCTTCCACTGAAATAAACTAACTTCAAGTAGAACAAACCGTTCGCTTGTCGAGTTTGTTTGTAGTTACAAGTTACAACTTCAAGAACTACAAAACAACAACAGCATGAAAAACAAGAAGAACATCTACCCATTTTTTCTTCTCCTCTTCTTCTTCGTGTTTTCCTTCTAAACTTAGCATTTATGGATCAAGTCTTTTGCTTCAATCTACTTCCTTTGTTTTGATGTTAGTTTCCTTTTTACTTAACTTTGTTGTAGTTAAACATGCATGATTTTTTCCATACATGGTCTCCGTACTCTAGCATCACAATTTGTTTTCCATCAACAGGGTTTCTATTTTACAAGAAAAAAAATACAATAAAATGTACGTACAAAGTTTCACACATAAACTGTACTTTTTTTTATTTTGCATTCATTCATGTTCCTTTCTTTTTAAAGACACAGTATCATAGCAGTCGCAGCAACAAGAACAGCAAACAAGTATAATTCCATTTCGTAATTGTATGCATACGTAGTAAATAACATGGCAAATTGCTTCAAATAGTTTCAGAGAGAGAGAGAGAGCGACAACAACACATTTCATACAACACAACACTTTGTACCACCAAAAATCAAGCAATTTCTTGTCGTTTGGTTTATCTTGAAGAGAAAATGTACGTATTTACACTATAAAACATAATAGTAACAAAGCACCATGTTTTCTTACCCCGCTCCTCGTTCCTGCCGTCTTTATTTTTTTCTTTTTGTTGGTTTCATGAAGATCAGTGAGGAAAGCACTGCATTGTATGTATTTTTCGGTGGCATGGTGGTGATGCTATTCTTTTTCTCTTATATAATCATACGGGAACATTATGACGCCCAACCCCTTCCGCATATTATTTTATTTTATTCCACTTTAGTGATGGGATGCTTGCATTTTTGTGAAAGTTATGGGAATAGTAATGTACTCATCACAACAGCACCACTTTCATTTCTGTGTTTCTTTTCTTTTTGCTCTACTGCTCCACGAGGCGGTTACAACTTTCATGTTATTATATGCATTTTTACACACAAGACAACACATGACGATGATGTATAAACGTAATAAGAAGTTTAAAGAAACAAACCAAAATAAAACGCCAATGTCTGCTGTACATTTGGGTAATATATTTTCTCCGGTCCCAAAAATGTAATAAATGAAAAGAGTTGGAAATGTACATGTTGTATTTTTTATACCGGTACCCGGTAAAACAGTAAAAACATATACTGTGTATATTGTTTGCATCCATGGTGCTTATGGTACCGGATTTCAATGACCTTGGCAAATTTTTTGTGCAATCTGCATTTCGTCAGCATTAAATATTCACATTAACAACATCAAGAACACAACAGTGAGGTTAACTGCAAGCCAATTTTTTTCTGCTCCTTCTACCAGAATCTAAAATATTTTATATTAAACAGTCTACAATTTAAAAAAATGAAAACAATGAAACATTTCTTTTGGAAAAGTTGTTTTCTGTACCCAGTGGTAATGTTTCTTGTACTACAAATTTGGTATATTCATTTTGTAATGTGCAAACTTTTTGTGCACTGTATTATTATGTAGCGTTGTTACATCCTTTTGCTGTTCTTCCCATGATGTTATCATCATCGTCACATTTTGTTATTTGTCCCCTTATGTTTTCTTGCTATTACATAGACATGTTTTCACACGCAATGTTGAAAATTTACTGCGATGACAATCAGAGATGAGTCTAGTCGTTTACTACGAAGGGATGTACGGTTCACTAGTTATAAACATTGAGGAAGTGGACTCTGGTGCTTGCATGGTCATATCATGAACAACCCGAAAGAAGAAGAAAAAGATGATGATGATGATTATGTGTATACAATAACAATAATACTACAAACTACAAGTCCTTATCCATTTCTTCTTGTTTGTAATGTCGACATTTGGGAACGCACATGCATAGGTATATTTTATGTACGTATTATTAACCATAAAGAAAATCGGCAGAGAAAATGAAAAAGTTGCCGGTGGTGCTCTGATCGTCGTGGTAAGGCTCTCATGTGCTCTTGTTTCACACAAGAGAAGTAAAACTTATCAGAGAAAAGAAAAGTCGGTTTTTAGGGAGAGGAAAAAAGGAACTGCATAAATATCGTGTCCAATGATCCGATATAGCCGGTTTTTATTCCATTCTTTTTTTTCTCCGATTGGACTAGACTCACAAAGACAGGCAGAGTAAAAACAGTTCCACCTTAAACAAAAGAATTCTGTGTAGAAAAGTCCTATTTCTTTGAGTATTATTTGTAATTGTGCACACACTGTATTCAGGGTATAGTATAAAAAGGACAAAAAGGGAGTTCAGTATATTTATGGGCAAGTTTTGGTATGTTCTGTGATAATATCATGATATGCTCATGTTCATGTGTACTTACTGTTTGTTTGTGTTCATATATTGATATGTTAACATGGCAAAAACCAAGGAAGTGTTCATGTAAGTAATGTGCTGGTCATCTGAGAGGGTCACAGTTTCACCGAAAACATATTATGTTGAGAAGGAAAGATTTTTTATCATATTTAAGGGGAGCAGCAGTACAAATTATTGTTACGACATTGCTCCAGGGAAGAACCTTTTCCAGTGTCGTATTTTACCGATTATTAACGTTTTGATGTGTTTATGATACAGGCATGTATGATAGGCAGCGAGTAGGATATTAACTGACTGTTGCACTGGGTGACCTTTGATTCTGTGCTTTGATACATAATATGCATCAAAGACGATACGGGCTATTTCATTTTTCAACGGCATAAAACTTGACTGTCGAAGATATTAAGGCATTTTGTATCCATTTCCCTAGAAATAAAATTTAAGAAGTATTCCTCGTGTATTTTATTTCTTACTGAGTTTTGCATATACGGACATAGATGCAGAAAAATTATTTGAAACATTTTGTGCTTAGTTTTGAAGGGAGTGATAGCACATATTTTTTTGCTGCTGGCGTGATATGTAGTCCATTTGAAAAGTCTACCTTATGATTACTTTCTTCCTCAATAACGAATGATGAAATTGCTGTAAAAGGAAGTGATTTTTTTGTTTTTTTTCTCTTCTCCGGGAACAGTTTTCGTGTTGTACTTGGACTAGGGCGGATTTTATTTCATGTAACTTATTCTTCTCTTGACTACGTTGGGGCTTCCTTCTCCTTTTCCTACGTCATATAATCTGTGAAGTAATAATGGTAATAATATTAAATCTACTACCACGTTTTTTTGGGTTATTCTCTGGAATACGACGAGTGCAATGTGGTGGTTATTACTTTTACTTTGTCCGTATAACACTATAAATATTAAAGGAGTGACTTGACATGACTATACATACTAGTGGCATGTCGGTGGTGTAAACGAGAAAAGAACGTAAACCACCAAAACCAACATTAGCATTCCGTCCAGTCACACTCAAAGCCATACCGCCACGTTCTTCTCAGGTCACATTTTACTAGACTATTTGGGAAGTAGCATATTGACCTTAGTTAGTTTTACCGTTTCCATTCAAGTAGAAATGGTTTATATCTGTCAATGTAAATTACCTCATTTCTCCACTCTTGGTCATTATCATTTAAGTTTTCTCGTCTTTTATGTTATTCAAATGTACTGTCTATACACTGGTAAAAAGATGTCTATGTAATTGTCGTACTGATTTTAATCACGAAAACTGTAGTTCTTATTTTACCAAGCGAGCATCAGCAAAAGCAGTAAAAAACGTTATCTATGTATATTATGTAGGTTTTATTACAAGTGTAATTAATGTGAAGTGACAGATTGTACAATTAGATAATAATAAAATGCTTAATTACAAATGTAGATGTATACGTAGCAGTGGAGTAGTAATCTTCTTTCGAGTTTAAAAATAAAAAAGGAGCGGGAAATGAGTGAGAATTTCATTTGCTTTAAGAGAAAGAAGAAAATGGCACAGAATATTAGCAGCAGTATTAGTAGTGGATACATAACTTCTACCACATAACAATGCTATTATTACACTACTACTGCTCATACTAAACCGGGTAGACACTTTGCTTTTAAACTAGTTTCCTTCACCAAAGTTCCTTCCTCTATACTTCTGTCTGTCTGTCTTTTTTCTGTCTTCCCGGACGGAGGAGCAGGAAGTCGGACTATTACTAACTTACAACGATACTTAAACGACATAGTGCTATTATTTCAGTACGTATAATGTTTTTTTTTCCTCCTTTGGTTATAGCGAACTCAATCTGCACGACAAGTAAAATAGGGAAAAGTGGGGAAATATCTATAAAAACAATGAAGGAAAGAATGATCTTGTTGAAAGAGAGAGGTTAACGCGTTCATTTTCAACTGCTCAGCTATTTGTAGAGGAGAGTAGGAAGAATGAGAAGCAGTGAAGAAGTAGTTATCTTTAGTGTATGTGTGTAAAGTGGCTTGTTTTTTAGAAGAGGGAATTTAGCAGTAAAAACCTGCTCGGAATGCAAAACAAAATTTGTAAAATGGAGATCACACGCTTTTTACACACTTTTTTCTTCTTGCTACTGCTTCACTGCAATTTACCTTCTTCTTCATCTGCCTGTTATTGAGAGATGAATGGTGTTTTATATACCACGCCGCAATATCAACACCCCTATCTTCACACTACCACTAAAACTGGTAGTAAAAGTTATAATAGTGGTAATAGTAAAGTGTAGCAGTACAAATTCTCATCTTGTTTTATCCCGTTTTATGTCTTCTCGCTCTCGTTTGTCGCGTCTTCTTCATCTACTTAAAACAAAGCCTTTCTTCAACACCGAAATGCCACCTCCATTATTGCACCGCAGAGGGAAGGAGACAGAGTTAGAGAGACTCTTATAGAGTTAATGACTGCAATCTCCATCATTATGATTTGCATTTAGATAATGGACTGCTCCGCTGAATATTTAGTGCAACGGTAGCAGTAGCAGCATATAAAGTTGAATAAAAAAAAGCGAATCATGTTAAGTAAGGTTCCCCTCTTTTCTTCATTGAGTGTTAGCTCGATATCTCGTTCTTGACTAATGTTGTGTTGACAAGATAAAAGTTAACCGTAGAGATGATTTGATTTTGTTTTGTGTTTTATAATTTCAACAACATTTTCTTTTCTAATCATGTGCTGTTAAAGTAATCCTAAAGAAACTAAAGTGATATTAGTATTATTGTTGAACTAAACGTGCTCTGAATAATATATACTTTGAAAGTATTTCGGTCCATTTACGAAATGAACCGAAAATTGAAGTGGCAAATAAAAGGAGATCAAAATGCAAAATTGCAATATTGACGTCATTCGCTAATCAATTTTAGATACAAATGATAAATATGCTTCCATAAATGCCTTTTATATTTTATCGTTGAAACATTATTTATTGTATTGTCAATACTAAAAAGAACCGATACATTTGTATATATTTTTTGAAATGGCATTGTGTGCTTACTGTCACTTTAGAATTTTTGATTTATAAGTAGCATTATTTTCTGCGTCAATTCTCATATAAAATAAATAATATAAAATAATAAAAAGGAATGATGATGAAGCACATGATAAGGATGAGTGGTGCATGATGGCAAAATGGAGCAATATCGCACTACTGCAATTTACAAATGATTTTGGGGAAATTTATTGTTGATATTCAAACTCCAGTCAATAAAAAAGAGAAAGCGATAGAATCAAAAGTAAAAGTTTAGTTGAGTGTTCTTCGAGTTTTCTGAACACACAAAACATTGTCGATTTTCTCCACTTCTCATTCTCACCATTTCATCCTCTCTCACACACATTTGCTTTCACTTTGTGTGTTTGTATACACTTACCCATCCATCCAATCCAATCGAGATTTTTCTGCCAAATGCATCCCATTGGAAGGAGAAAGGAGTCGTCGTTTTAGTATCTTACCCGCATTGCTTTTTACTCTGCGTTCCTTTCACTTTCTCTCGCAGTGCACACTTTCCCTTTGTGACTAGAAAAGGCACCACTTCTCTACCACCACCACCACCAACATTGCCATCAGCAATACAAAATGCCTTTTCCTAACTTTCGTCTTTATAATTCCTTTTCCCTTCTGCATTCTCATATTTATTTTCCTCCTTTCTTTCTAGCCCTTTCTCAAACTTCTTTGCTTTTGCTATGTGAATGTGTTGAGCAGTAAATTTATTCCCGAATGGTAAGGTGGTGGTTTGTTGGTGGTAGTGGTAGCAGTCTAGTGAAACGAACTGCATTTTCGTTTCCATTACGAAAAAATACGTTAAAGTTTCTTAGAAGAAAAGACCTCCTCAATTTCTTTATACTCGAGAATAATAAATATACCTACCACTAAATTTCACCAGAACAAGACATTCCGTAAAAAGGTCGCCTTTAAATGCTATTACTAAATATATAATGTATTGAAATGGAGCCATCATATAAAATATAGACATTGAATGTTTTTTTTCTGTCGATTTTTTTATCTTGTAAAGTGGTGCAGCAACAGCTCTCGATTACATGACGATGCTATGAAATGTATTATCATTTTTGATACATGGTTATAATATCAGGATGATGATGATCACATGGCTCGTGTGGTAGTGGAAGTACACCGGTTTATATTACATAAAACTGTGATCGCTTTCACTTTCCCATTTTACCTCCATTCTTTTTTTCCTTTGGTGTGGTTTCACGGACGATAAATGTTAGTTTGTACCCATGTAGTAATAGTTATTATGACGGTGCACTCGGCAGATACATGCACACGCAGCTGGTATTACTATAGTGGAAGTAGCTTGATTTCAAAGTGAAAGAGAGAAAAAACGGAGGGCAATCCATGTTGGTCGTTTGATTTTTTTAACTTCTTGCCTGTTTCTTTGTCCCTGGCGTGCATGGTATATGGTTGGCTTTTATTCTGAGCCGGAATGTATGACAAACGATTTCGGTCGTAAGTCTTGAGAAATGGGAAACCCTGTCTCCTCTTCTAAAAGGGTCGACAATTTCCCTTCAAAATCAATGGATTGGGAGGCAGATAGGTGAAATGTGGTAGGGAAGAAGGAGTATAGGAACACCAGGATAAAAAACGTGTATAAAATATTTTATTTTTATTTTTTTCTTCGTCTGATGCAACTACTCATCCGTTAAGTTCACATGAAGAAAAGAGAAAAACGAGGGAAAGTGTGCATAGATTTTTATTACTTGTATCTCAAAATGTTGAATGTGTATCGGCGAGTAAGATGACGTTTGTAAAGGAGAGGAATACCCATGAGTGGTGGTAGGAAAAGCAACATAGTGATATAGTTAGCTCTACATTTCCTTCGATATGTAGATGGGTATTTATATTTTTACTTAAGATACATAAAACGAATTAGCTAAACCTTCTTGAATTTTTAATTGTAAAGAAAATAAAATACTTAATACATTTACCAGTCCAAGCATGGCAGGCATAATATGTAGTTTTATTCATTAGCCAACCATCATCTCTGTCCATGTCAACATTTTTGAATTTGGTTGTGTAATTTCTAATACTTTTATGTTTTGTGCGAATGCTGTGGAATGGGTGTTTGCAAAAAAATCTGAAAATATTATGCAAAAAGAGATTGGCACTATAATACTAACCACACCGTTTTTGTATCTTTTTTATTTACATGTACAATCAGGTTATCCACACAATCCGTACAATGGGGTTGTCTGCAACGACACGATATTGGCCACTGGAGTTTTTTCATCCAAAGAACTCTGGCGTTTATCCAAAGGTGAGTATTATATACTTTTTGCCCTTAACAACATTAATAATTCTATCTCACTATCAACGTGACTATACATTCATATTTGCGCTGCTCTCGCTCTCTCACTTGCTACAAAAATATATTGTGATTTAATAATAATAACAGTAATAGTAGTAGTAGTAAACAATCTTATTCCTCATTATTATTATTACAATGCACCCAATATTTTTTGTCCTCTTGTCCTTTTTATCTTCTACACAAACAATGTCATGACGGTATGATACCCTAACAATAGCGACCTTTATATATGTATGAATTCTAGTCTATCTATAAACCGTTTAATATCACATTACCCTCCTTGTTTGAAGCTGTTTTTAGTTGTGGTTTACTTGTGACGTGTATCGATACTAAAGGCATGAAAATACTTGTGTGAACACTCACGCTATATATGTAACCTTAACTTATATAAAAGCAATAATAACGATAACAATTATTATAGATAATAGCACAACAATTCATGTTTTTGTTTGGATGAATGCACTGTGAAACGCAGCCACTACCGGTGTTGATGGTGGCAACGCATATACACACACAATAAGACCTACTTTATGTAATGTGTGCATTGCCGTGGTATGTAAAGGGGAAAGTGGAAGCACCCAAGTCGCTGTCAGGCTGCGGCGGCGGAAGGCACGTTTCCGATTGAGACAACTCTCTCAAAACACTTGCAAACGTTTATATGACTAATGATCCAAAAATAGTAATAAAGATAGCGTTTGCTACCTTCTCTTTTCTATAAATAGCTGCTTATCTGCATGGATTGCATTGTTGTTTTGTGTCATCGTAGTCATACCGTATCGTAGGTCACAGATAAATGATTTGTTACATTTTTCCTGTCTCCATGCCTTAATATGCGTGTGTGTGTGTGTATGTATGCTTATTGCGTGTGTTGTTATTTTGCTTCGTATGAAAAACAAAATATTTTATGAAGCGCTGATATTAACGACATCAGTTTTTGCATTATAAATTTTTTGTCCATAAATTGCTTTCACTTTACTTTATATGTACCTTTAAACCAAAATTAAAATTACTCATTGGTCGCCAATCTCACCACACAAGCCACAAAAAAGGATTGTCGAAAAGTGAGGTTTTTGTTTAGCGGCCCAGATAGATCTCAGGATGCTACTATATGTTGTCAGTATATTTAGCATGATGATAACACATTTGTATAAATGTTTTTTTTAAATTTAAGAGCAAAGAACATGAAATATTATTTAAATGTCATTGTCGGCTGCACAGAGCAGAGCGACCCAGGGGTTATCTGTTGTGTAAATCTAGCGTGTATTTGTGTAGCCATAGTGGTGACATTAGAGGAGAGAAGGCCTACTGATAATTTTTTTAGCATTCTAAATAATGTATGTACACTTGGTTTCGTAGTTACATATAATTTTGCATTATTCTGATTCTCTAAAATGTTGGAAGATATCAAAGAATAATAACTTGTGCGCCTATCTGACAATGAAAAGATTTTAACAATAATAAAAAGCTGTGCAGTTGTGCGGGTATATCATCACCACCAAAGCAACTTACACTCTATGTGCAATTGGGAGATCTGCAAACAGCAGGAATTCTCTTGAAAGCTAGTGAGTTGGTTGATGGTGGTGGTTTCTCTCTTCATCTTGTTCCATATACATACATGCATGCATGCTCACAAAACACTGCGAATCATTATGGGGTTGGTTTTTCTCCCTGAGATGATCATTTTGTGAGTGAAGCAGTGAGTATTTTTATACAATAGGGGTTACACAACAAGGAAGTAATAATCTCATGAATATTATGATAACATGAGACATCATCATGGTTACTTCTATTACTGCTGGTGGTGGTGATGCTGTTAAAAGAATGTTGAGACAAGATAGAATGCAACACCGAAAGAAAATGGCCATAAAAATGAAGAAATTCTTCCTCTCTTTCTTCTTGCAGAGCTCACTCTAACATAAATACACTTGTATTTTTTTTCTTTATAATAAAAGTGCTGCAAATCATGTATAGGAAGTATTCACTTATGTGTATAAATTATGTGCTTTCTTATTATTATTGTTTGTCCCTGAAGGCAAAAAGTCATTCACTCTCTCTCTCTCTCTGCGATTAAATCGGAATTACATTGAGCTCATCCCCAAAATTTTTACAGTATTGTGTATACAAACATGTACAACTTCTCTCTGTATTTGCTGGGTAGGATTTTTTTGTGTTTGAATTTCCAAAAATAAAAATAAACCGTTACATTATGAATGGGTAAATACCAAAAAGGAGAAATGAGAGAAAGAGGGAAGCGGCGGTAAATCATAAAGAGCATGTTCATTATTCACTCCTGTCTTTTCTTATACTTTAAATACCACATTATTATTTTTTGGTTACATTTACAGTGTAATACTTACATGCCATTTTCCTTGGAAATGTCACAATAATGCCTTATCATTATTTTCTGCAATGTTTTAAGTAAAATGGGAATCCTCGTGGTAATAGCGGTGGAGCACTCACATACATACATGTTAGAACTTCATCATCCTCGCATTAGTACTACTTTCTTTTTATACAAAACCATTGGACAAGGTGACTGGTTGTTGTTGTGTTTGTATGTGTGACGGTTTAGCGTGTACTTATTTTTTTGATAGAAATGAACTACTCTCATATTTGGTGCGTATGTGTACAGTGTACACTCATTGATGTATAATGTTGCTGAAAAGAGACGTCTTTGTTCACTATTTTCTCCACCTAAAAATTGTCTTTGTTCCTGTTGGTGGTGATGCTGTATATATTTTTCTTCTTCATCGTCGTTGAATGAATGAATGAGATCTATATTTATTCATGGGCTTGGAATTGGAATACTAGGAAATGGTGTATGGAGTGAGCAACACAAGCAGCAGCAAAAACGAGTAGTGAGCAGTAATTCCCTGATATTATCAGAGTGGCTTTTATGGTCTGTTGTATATGCATTGAGAGACTAAATGTTGTGTGCAAGAATTGATGACAAATGGTGTCTCCTTTACTAGCCATTTAACTAAACAGTTTTGGGAACCGCGTACTTCTATACACAAGGCATACATACATCCATAAGCTTTGTCACTGCGGTTTTCCACCACTCCAGGAGGCATAGTTGTTGACGAGTCTCCGGGTCATAACTCTGACCCCTTCAACAACGCAAGATGTATTTTAATAATAATATACACATATAATGTACATGCAAGATTGTACAGCATGTAGACTAACATGTATGCACACAAAAAATATTTAATGCTGTTCACAGTTCGCGTGTGCACTATCTAGGTACATATTGTTCATATATCATCATCATCACAGGCGATAAATAGTCTTAGGCCTTTAAGTACAACTAATATTATGGTTGTAAAATTCACCAGAATAGTTTTCTCCGCACAAAAAAAAGTAATAGCATATTTATCATTTCTCTCTATTTATAGAAAGATAACAGGTTTATTTATTATAGTAGGATGAGCATGTCAGATGTGTACATATGCACAACATATGCATGTGAGCAGAATGAAATGCTCTTTTGTACAGGAAAATATTCTGTAACGACCAATTGAAACCCACAAAAAGTAAAAGCGTAGATTATAATTTTCTTATAGTAGCATTCTGATGAAAAATTCATTAATTCGTAACATCCTTTTTACGATGTAAAGGGTTATGCATATTGTTTGTAACATGGGTAAATTTGAAGTTGTTATTGTTTTTTCCAAACCATCTTCGAGTCCTTAGTTTTCGTTAGTTAAGTTTTTGTTTTTACTTGTGATCGCTTAAACGACTAACGTGTGAGATGCCTGTCGCGATGCAAATAATACATTTGATATTGATGCAGCTTCCATTGTTCAAGGACCTAATGGACTGCAGCCTACCATAAAGATCGAGAATACTGGCAGCTATTACTGCAACAGCTATACCCCGCCAGGACCCGACCATTCTGTGCTGATGGGATCTGGAACATACAGTGAGCCAATCGAATGCAAAGTCTAAGTCTTTGAAAGTCTTTGCGAATTGAAATATTTTAAAAGTGTATTTGTGTGATTGTCATGAGATTTTATTTAAACTAAATATGATCATGATCACGTATTGCCTAGGTCCTTTAGCACTACCTCGTAGTTTACCTAGTCCAACATCGGAGCACAGGAGTAAGCGGCGAAGACTGAGCTCAGAGGAAGATCCTCTGGACGTTGGTGGAGGGCGCGATAAAAACAATGAGGTGACCTATTACGGACAGAGCCCTGCTTCTCTATCCAGTCAAGCAAGTTGGCATTCAGAGGTTGATCATGGTAAGCTTATAATTCATTTTCCTCATTTTAATATTTATACGTATCAGAGTACACACTCGACCACAACATTCAAAAGAGTAGCTCCTACTAGTAAATGATTAGCAATTAAAATTGACTACATCACATTTCAAAAAAATCTTTTCTCAAAAAAGTGGACAGTCGGCAGTTGTCAAAAAACAAAAGTAACAACAGTAGTTACACCGGCTTACAATACAACTCCGAGTACATTACAATACAGTCATCAAGTTGAACATTTACATTATATTTTTTTGCTTTTTATGATCTTTCACTTTGCTTGCTTCTTATATGTGTATTTCGCCTTGGTTTGTATGAATGTCTATTTATTGTATCCACTCAAGTAATAATTTCAATTTTCAAAAAAAGAGATGAAGAAATTTCTTCGTGAAAAACTAACTAGTCAGCAATCATATTTTGAATTACACACTCATAAAAGCGGACATAATATACGATGTAATAGCAGAGCAGTCTGAAAGCATTTTCTTTTCTTGATCTTTTTGCTTGCAATTTTTAACTTCTATTTACTGCCATTTTCATTCGGTACAGAATGAATACCCTGTATTTTTCATAATGTTGCAAAAATAGCTTTACACAGTTGCCGTTGGGTAATCGCCATCCATAATTTTTACAATGCCAATTTTTCATAACGCTAATATAACCTAACCAAACATGTTATTATTATTGTTTAAAAAAGATTTTGACAAAATGAACTCAAATAAATTTCTTGACGCAAGTTGTGGAACTAATCGTATTCACATTTTCGCAAACAATTTTTAATTTCTTCAAAAGTCAATGTTACATAATTATTTTAATTTAAATGTGATCTCTTGTTTAAAAAATATACTGTTTCAAAATATTTCATGTTAGCTGTTAGCTACCTAAATGCTTACATTGGGTAGAATACATTTCTTAATATTATGTTTATTGCACTATAGTGAACTTTCCCCTATATTTATTTCTTATATTGGTTACGTTACTGTTACTTTTTCCTTGTATTATTATCTGTTTATTGTTTCCTTTTTTGAAAATGTGAAACCGCTAGAGAAGCAAAGAAAGAGAAAGAAAATAGAATGGGACGTTAATCCAATATTTTATAGACGGCGATGGTTATAATGGGATGAGGATTGTTACTTAAAGCATTTTCACAACCATCCCAACCGTTATTATCCCAACTACTACAATAACTACCAGAGTTACAAAGTATGTACAGCAGATTTAACATTTTACTCCTACGGCGGTGGTATACTACTATTACTATCTATTGTGATAATATTAATATGAACAGTTATGTTAGTGTATAGTATGCGGTGTGCATTTACACCAGTATATGGCTTGGTTATCTTTGCGTTATTCGTGGTAAACCTTCGTACTTACATTGGATAATATATGTACATACAAGAAAAGATTGCAATTGCTTTCTCCCTCAAAAAAAAGTCTTGCTGCTGTACTGTTGCTCTTAAGAAAAAAGGGCGAATGATGCATTTATCGCTTTCCTTCGTATCTCCTTGCGTGCATGCATGCATGTCACATGCTTGTAGGTATTTTCACTGCTGCTGCTTTTGTTGGTGATCCATGTGAGTGTACACTCCTTTTTATGATTTTTATGCTTTCAATGCCTTTTAAGGAAAATGGACCGAAGTAGCCGTGTAATAGTAGTTCTGCTAGTCTTCATCATAATTGTGTGGCAAGATGAATGAATGAAAAAGAAAGAAAATCTCGGTTTTCTCTTTAGTGTGTATGTCGTATGTGAAGAAAATGCTCTTTTATTTTTTAGAATTTACTGCTTACGTGGTTGTACCTACTGTGTAAAAATGTCGTTTTCTGTAGCTACTAACGTCATAGTAAATTGACCAAGAAATAGAACAGAAAAAAGTCGAGTGGTTGGTGTTTTTTGGGCAATTTGTGAACGAAGTACTGTTGTGCTGTTGCTGGACATTGTATTTTTAATGCGGGAATATGGGATGCAATTGTGATTTGTGATTATGACGATGGGAGAAAGGATGGTGGTGAGGATGATGATGATGATCATTGTGCCTATTTTGTATGTTTGCTTTGTGTGTTAGAGTTTTATATGAGTAGGGAATAGGGATACTTCCATAACAATATGATTGTTTTAATATTGGTAAACTTTTTACTATGTTTTGACTGCGATTTTTGATTTGTGTGGTTACCTTGGTAATGTAGAATATATGTACATCTGAAAAAAGTTGAATTTTCTGAAGACAAAGTTTGTTGTTTTTGAGTTTTGCTGCTAACAAGAAAGCATGAATTTTACAAATAAGTATTACGTATGATCAGGGCACCACCACGGCCACTCTCGACACACCTCATCAAATCATAGTGGGAGTGGTGGTGGAGGACAATCCAGTGGGCCATCCGGGAGCAGTAGCAACGGGGTCATTTCAAATTCCTCTGGAAGTGGTGGTGGGTCCGGAAGTGGTAGTTCTGCTGGAGGACATGGAATTGGGCATGGGCACGGTCATCCACTAGCCCTACCTGCTCACTCTCATCATGGTCACCTGAGCCATGTACATATTTCACATGTTCATCCTCCACATGCACATAGTGGGGCATCACATATTTCTCAACATCATCCACATCACCATCATTCCCATCATCCACATCATGGGGGACCCACAGGACATCATAACAATAAGCTCGGCTCGTCTTCTAGTAGCTGTGATCTTGTCATTAAATCAAATAGTCGACTTAGTAGCTCCTCGAGTGAAACAGATCAGTGCCCATCGAGTCCCTCTCCGATGGCAGGCAACATTCGACAGTCGGGCGGTAAGGCTTCGTGTAGTAAACCAAAAAAATATTGCATTGCCCCAGTATTTCTTCACATGTTAATGTTGTTCAGAAAGCATGTTGGGTGGTGGCTGGTGCTACATTTGGCAGTTAAACGTTTTTAGTTTTGGTAGTACGCCACACAATTTGCATGATTTGAGTTGATTTGTTTGTTAATATGATATGATGAAGATGTAATTATGTAGTTTTCACTTTCGATTGTAGCCTAATACTGAACGCTTGGTTTGTTCTAGTATTTTACACTTTTCGTGTTTTAGTATTGTATTTTCGTAAATATCAAATGTATTTTTTATCGCAATGCTTTGGTTTCAAGTGACCTTTTTATAGCAGCACACAAGAACAAAAGCAAGAACAATTCCAGGAAATTGTTCAAATAATCTAATAATAGTAACAAAGCAGTAATATTTTGTCGAAGAAAAGATAATTTACACAACTTCCAAATTTCAAGTCCATTAAATTGACAAATGAGAAATTTAAATGATTCGAATTACTTGAAATTAAGTACAAGGCTAAAATGAAACACTAATGATATTTAACTTTTTTTCTGATAAAAAAATATGTACAGGTTTAAGTCAACATACCACAGTTACAACTTTAGGCTCAAGTAGTCTTGCAGGTGGAAGTGGAGGAGCAACTTATTATCATGCAGATACTTCCCATGACCACCACGGCAGTCCTGCAAAATATCACGAAAATGGTCATGACACGTTTTCTGATTTTGTGACACTCGTCTGTCAAGAAGCTCAAAGTACGGGGAGCCAGGTACGTACTCACACGCGCAAATATTCTCATTTGAATTGGATACGTGCAGATGCACATCCAGCCATACAAGTGTAGCGCTACGTTTATGACAGATCATAAAATTCCTCCTTTTGTGTGCTCCAAGAAACAAAGACCCACCCACACACATCACACATTCACTACCTAACAACCTACCTGTTTCTTTCTCTTTTCTACAGAGTGGTAATGCTCGTGTGAGCAGCAAGCTGTCGGCTTACTACGGTAGCTCAATGCTTCCTCCGCCACCACCTCCCACAGCTCCAATGGCAAGGCCGGTAACGATCATTCGATCTACAGAAATGGGTGGAAGCAGTGGTCTAGGTGCGTCGCCTCCTGCGTCAAATACACCTCCACTGAGTTCGAGTGACTCTACAGGTGGGGCAAGGGAGTCGCGAGGTGGTGGACAGCTCAGCCCTACTTCTCAAGGAAATGATTCATCGTCTTCTTCAAGATCCTCTTTCGCCGTGTCACGAGACTACTCTTTGAGTCATCTTCATTCGCAGTCGTCGGGACAGGTTCACTACGTACAAACAATTTTACATTCATATATACATTTCTTTTAAAGAAATACCCACAGAAAAAAACTTTTTCCCTTTTCTCCCACTTTAACTTTCTTACAACTGACGTTTGGCTTTTTGCTGACGTTTTCACTGACATATGTAACAATGGTGGCATGGTGGTTGAAGTGGGAAAAAGGGAAGAATTTTTTTCGTATCCTTGTCGAAGAATTGTGTTGTAACGTTCCCCCTCTTTTTTTCTCTTCTTCTCTCCCATGCAGTTCTTCAGCTATAGTAATATAAATCCAGTAAGTGGGATGAGTGGAGTTATCAGTCCTACAAATCTCAGTTTGTTCCCATCCGGCAGTGGAGGATCAGGAAGAAATCCTACCGCTAGATCCACTCCACTACCTCGATGGAATACACCCTTTATCAATCTTGATGAAAATATTGACTACACAATGGTTTCTCCGTTGATGCCTGGCCCCAGTGAACCCAACACCGCCACACTTATCGACGATGGTATGTCTTTTCATCATTTTCATCTTTAATATGTTACCTACACTACTACAATGATATGTGTTTTTGTATATCCATCTCTCAATTGAAATATTTACTACTTTATGCTCAACAAACGCCACAAGTACCAAGAAACAAAGTCAAGTTCCGTTTTTCCCTTCTTTTCAAGTGCACTTGCCTTTTTCCAACTCTTACTTTTTTTATGCTACGGTCAAATCAAGTCGAAAAATCGCTGCTGTTTTTTTCTTATCTTCAGATATTTATTGACGGAGTTGGAGAAAAAAAAGTATAGAGAAAAAATATTCATACATTACATTATGATGTGAATACGGAGCCATTTATATAGCATGAAACAGCTGCCGTAGCAGTGTTAAAAAGGGGGAAAAGTGATGAAGCGACAAACTTTTGTTGTTTCTTTTATATTTATACTTGTTTTTATTGTCTGTTTACTTCCTTTCCAATCGTTTGTTACATTTGATGCTTCACTTTTTTGCACAAAATTGGTCCAAATAGGGCACTTTTTTGTAAGCGTTTTTTTATTTAGTTGTGCTAAAAACATCAGTATATTTTTTACCGTTTTTTATGCTATCGTTATCATGATTTTATGTGGGCTTCAAGAAAAAGAAAAAATGCACACGTGCGAAGAAGTCAAGCTTATTACTCATCATTTTAAACATTTCCACAAATATTTGATGAATGTTAATTTGAGGTCTAAAGATTTTGTGTGCCTTGTCAATTATATTTTGAATGGGTAAATAAATATGTGTGGTATAATTTGTGGTAGGAAAAGTAAATAAATCATATCAAAGCATAAAAAGAAATCGACTGTGATCTGATGGGATTTACCTTCACAGGTGGTCATCGAAGCCAGGTCATTTAACAAGGAACTCCCCGTATATCCTATCCTAACATAATGTTAAGCAGACCACCTGCCCGGTCTTTGCACAGGTGATGTATTAATAATAATAAAGCTACCTTCGAATCAAGTTATAAAAAAATGTTGGCTGTATTTGTTTATCAACTTTAATTTCTATAAATTATTATATGGCCCCGGGCAGTCTTTATATTTACCAAAAATTATGAAATTATTTGCTTTATGGTATTTTTTATTTCATTATCCTGACCATGCTTCATTCGTAAAAATTGGTTTAGTAATATATATTGCAGTAGTTTTATATTTATTGGGAATAAAAGGAGGGCTTTGATTTTTATACAATATCAAGTGTACTAAACCATTCATTTTTGATTGGTGGGTGCTGGGTGAACATAATATTACAGCAACACAAAAGCACACATTTATACATACGGTTTGTTGGGTTGGGATTACGAATGATGTGATGATGGGTGAGTGACTTTATGAGAGGGCTGATTAATCTTGTGGTGTGGTGATGCCAGTGCTACGACTCTTAGAATACGGGAAGATTAATACCTCTAGTCTAGCAAATAAAATGCAGCTTTTGGTGATGGATCAAAAAACACTCAACACGCTCAACGGAGGAGAGTTTGCTTATATGTATGTCACTTGAAACGCTGAAGAGCTTTCAAGGAGAATCGCAAGCTTGTATTCTCAAGTTACCCCAAGTGAATTTTCTGTCACTTCAAGAAACACTTTATAAAAAATGATGCTTAGTTAGGTAGTAATCGTTTGGGTCAATGGGTAAATACATAAGGATGACAGAGTTTACATAAAACAAACACACAAAAACATGTTTAAATCTGCATATTTTCATTATCAGTTGATGTTTATATTTTGGTACAATTTATGTCGCTTCTTGTATACAATAAACTCGCTCTGTAAGCTAGTTGGCATATTTTATGTACAACAATAGATTGCGTGGGTAGTAGAATGGGGAATATATTTTGAAATTATTATGGATATTTAATAGAATATTTTCAGCTTATTTTTGTAATTGTGAACAAACTTAAATTTTTATGATTTATTTTAATTTAAAAAAAAGTTCTTCTAGTTGATCACAAAGACAAATAATTTTTATAATGTTTTTTTCTCTCCTGTGAAATATGTAGAGAGGTACTTCAGCGTGGTTGTTCATGGAAGTGATGGACTAGATGGAGCTCCAGGTGGGGGTGGAGGATCCAGTGCAAGTCAGCTTGGACCAGGGGCTCACTCTGAAAGTGGTCCTAGTTCACCATCCCTTCAGCAGCAACATCCACCATCTGCATCACCTCCAAGAATTACCTCAGCTCCAAACAACACCACAAATCATTCAAACGCCACCAGTAACTCCAGCAGCAGCAGTAACAATGCAAATGGCAACAATTCTTCTTCCGGCCAGAAATCATAGTAAAATTATACGTCATTTAATGGAACAAAACCAGAAGAGAAAAAAATAGTAAAACAATTTATTGTCAGTACAGTGCAGTGCAGAGATATGGTATACAACTCATACACAAGTAAATTTGTTTTAGACATTCTAATGTTTAATCATACATATAATGACAAGTAAACTTAAGCTATCGTGAAGAAAATATTAAGTAAATGATAATCTGTAGATGCTTTTACTCAACAATTTAGCAATCAATCTTATGACAGCATAATATTGTATGCATAAAGTGCTCTAATCATAACAAAATTACCGTATAATATATTTTAAGATACATAAATATAAGTGTGGAAGTATAATATTAGATTAATGATAAATTATCAGCGTACTGTATGCTTAGATTATAAATACTTTTGAAACATAACTAGTTACAATATAAATAATGATGATGATCATAAGTTCTTTAAAAATAGAATATTGACGATAACTCACTATTTTACATTCGTAGACCAGAAACTTCAAAAATGACATTATAAACTAAATTCATATGCGCCACTTTCTTCACTGCAACACTTGTATACAAACGATCCACAGGCACTTGAACCAAATTTAAGATTATATATTTGTTTCAAAATTATTGTCGTTTTAACTGTTATTAATTGCTTGCAAGAAATCCCTCGTTGTCAGTGTTTAGTCACACTTTTTGTAGAAAAAAGGCTTGAATGTTGTTTGTCTTATTTATATTGAGCAGTTGAAAATAAATTAAAACTACCCCATTTCATTTGCTGTTAAGTCATGAAAACTATATACGAGTATATAGCCTTTTAGAATGTTGCCTGCTAATTTTTTGTTAAGATTACAACGGTATTTTTTACCGCTTCATATTGTAATTTCAAAAGTATCACTAATTATTACATTTGGATTTGTCGGATCATTACTAAAATTGCTTACTGATCAATCACCAGTTACTATTGTTACACCTATGAAATTGTGTATTATTGTTAAATTGTTATTTAATTGTTATTACATACCGATAATATAATTTAAGCTAGTAAGAAACATAATATTACTATTTAATCTCTAGGTTGAAATAATTTTCCAGAATTTATTGGGTATGCCTCTTGAAAATACGTTTTATCCATAAATATTTTAGTTGTTTCGTAAATACTATTTCATAAAAATGGATAATCAAAAAAAGTTGGCAAAGTTGTAAATAAGTAATACTAAGATTGCTTAGTAAAATGTTAACTCTATTAATATTGACTTAATTGACATAAAAGAAAAGAACAGTTGTGTTGTTTTAGCATCATGAAGACAAAGAAACAAGAAAATCAATTTTACTGAACTATTTTTTATGAAAAATCACAAACAACAGTTACACCAACTATTTTGGTGATCAATCAAAAACATGTGCGGAAACTAGGAAAATAATTGTTTTGTTCTCGATAAAAATTCTAAAAAACTTCGTCTGCATCCAAAAACGTTATGCTAAACTAGTGTGTAAGACAAGGGGCCAACAAGAATGTATAAAACATGCTTTGTTTCTACTTTTTTGTCACAATCGGCTCGAAGTTTTCATCCAGCTTAGCAAACTACATCTTTCGGTAGCTTTACAAAACTTACAGTATAACAATATAACAAGGAAAGAGCAAAATGAAACATAGGACACCGAAACGCTCGTTGATCATGTATTATAAAAAATGACACACGGCCAGCTCACAGTTAAAAATGTTTTCCCAAACTACTGAAAAAGTACGACTAATACTTAAATTGTTTTGAGATCAGGCTAGCAGCAGCGTATTAATTGATTTCAATTAATGCTACTGCACTACATCTACTTTAACCAAAAACTTACAAATGTACAACGAACATTATTTTCTGTTGTTTAATATCTGGAATCAAATCGAATAAAAGGTAACGCATTTCTTCTGTATGTACTTATGAAATTAAATGGTAAGAATGAATTAATGTTAATAATAATAATTAATGATCTCATCATTTGGCATGATCACACCCGTGTCTTGTCCTATAATATTATGTAAAAGGCAGGCATTTCAATGAACTACAATGATGTGTACATGTAGCTTAAGATAATGAACGAAAAGCAATAATCATGCAAAACATAAACAGTTGTTATTAAATTTTTGTTGTCAGCAAGTTTTTAACTTAACCATACTGAGAAAAAATGTAATTTTAATACTGCAGTAATGCGTTTAAACGGCCAGTTTTTTAAGTACATACAATATAATGCAAAAGTAAGGAATAAGTATAGGAATATAATGACAATGACAAAGGGGTACGAAGTTCTTTGAAAATGTTATCAGTTTTATATTGAGGGAAAAAGGCATTCAAACTATGCATAATCCTTTTTACTATTAAATTTTTGCAACATCCGAAAAAATAGGCATGTGCCCATGTTACTTGGTCCTACAACGAGTCAACTCAATATGTGTATAAATAGTATATTTGTTTACTCTGCACTCAATATTCGTATCTGTGACATTTATAGCTTTAATCACTCTACTCCTTCTAATTGCACGAAGTTTTCGTTTGCGTGAATCAAAGAAGATTAGAATTGCATAAATTAGCTGTTTTTTCGTTAAATATCACGATAAACCAAAACAACTTTAGGCTAATTAAGGCAAAAGAAAAATGAAATTGCGTTGTGGTGTCTCCAATGTTTTCTGTCTCGTAAAACTAAATGGATGACATTATGATTTGGATCCGTTTTATGAACTCATAACAAAAGCATTATTAGTGTGACAGTTTCAGAGCATATTGCTATGAAAAAATGTAGTATTTGTAAGAAAAATCAACAGAAACTCTATTTGACAATGAGATTCTCAGGGTGCATTATTACTTATTATACTAAAAAATAAATATATTGTTACTTCATAGTTGACATCATAGTTAATGTTATTTTCATTTTTAATACTTCCTCTTTTGCGTAGTAAATTATTTATTGTAGGGTTAGCATCATTAGCATTTAAAAATAGTGATAGAAAATTAGTTGATTATTTGCTTCAATCATCAATTTTATAAACTCATCATCACTTGGTGCATGCAAAACGTAGTTATAAGTAGCAAAAAAAGTACTTTCTAAGTAGTCATTTGTAAATTGTATTATTTTACAACGCCCACATATGATGATCATTATTGTATATCGTTTGTAATATAACCAGTAAAATTGTCAGTTTCGTCGTAATAATGAGCCTACCTTTGGAATAATAAAAGTAAACGATAAATTTCCCTTAACCCTTTATGTTCCACCTTAGAGAAGCTCCTCAAACCAAAAATAAAATATTTATTAAAAATTGTACAATATTTTAATTTCCAAAGCCTTTTTTCATATTATGCGAAAACTGGGTGTAAAAGGTGTGAATTTTATAGAAGTAGAAGTAGTAGGACTTGTCATCATTATCATAATGCTATTATGATTCATGCTATTATTCTTTACATTTTTTCGTATCAAGAAACCGTATGTGATAGATTCTAGTTTATGAATATAAGTGTGTATGTATTTATGTATATATTTACATATTATTTTAAGTATCTGCTATGTTGTATAAGTAACAGGATTGATGATGATGAAATAGAGATCAGAGAAAGTGACATGCAGATAAAATGTGTAAACAAGACAGTTCGTTTTTTTTCTATGAGATTGATAGATTAAAATGTATAATAGTTATAATCACTTAAAGCATAGAATACGCATTTTGTGACTTGAAAATACTATCTTAGAAATTCAGAAGTGTGTATTATGATATGACCAATGATTTTTGTCATTTGGACTTGGTGTATCCAGCAGCATTTTATCATCGTCATTATATACTTATTTTACAGACTATTGTGACAACTTTGATGAGTATTTAGTTATATCAATAATACAGGCACGAAACATTATCACTGTAGAAATTTTGCAAATAGTTAGTGCGACTTATAGTGATTCCCTCAGTAACAATAGCATGTTATTATGATTCATTGAGAAATCTTTTGTGGAATTAGTCAATGTAAAATGACATTATGTCCTGCAACTTCATTAAAATGTGAATGCTAATTTCTTAACTAAATGTAATTTATGAAAAATGCAATCCCCGGAAAATTAAGTTTTAAATAAATTGTGTGATGAATAAACCCATTTTTACAGTTTACTTTTAACGATTACACATATCCAGTCTCCCTAGAAATAAATAAATGTGCTCCTTTTTTATTGTATTTTCCAAAGGAAATATCACACAACATTTCTATGTGAAAATCATTGGCAGCAATGCAACAAAAGGTAATGCAATAATTTGACGTTGATGGTGTTGTTGTATTGTACACAAAGCTCATTCATAAGTAATGCTAATCTTTTAAAATTTACTCTCAAGGCCGTCCTCTTTTTGTTGTTTAAATGTAAGGGTGATAAAATGAATGTCAAAAAGTTAAAATGGGAAGAAAAGAGCAACGAAAAAAGTCAATATTTTATTATGCTAATTTACATACACCTAATTACTCCAATATTATGATTTACACTACAAACTACTCTTGATGAAAACGCGTTTGATACGCCATTCAAAGGAAAACAGAAAGAATCATTGTCACTCAAAATATTACTGAATACTTATACACGTGCAAGTCTTTGAACTATTTTGTAACCATGTGTACAGTTTTTGAAAGAGTGGAGTCCATTCAAATATAAACTGCAATTAGGCACTTTTGATGTAATCTCTTTTAAGTTATGTATTATGATATTGAAGCGAACGCAAAGGAAAGAGTTATCATGATGATGATCATGATACTTGAAAGGAAGCAATTGTTATGGTATACGGAAAATAGTAAACAAAGTTTTTCACAATCATCATTCTCATGAGTTGTGACTAGAGACTTGTGAAAATAATTGTATCATATTAAAAAACTAGTATAATGTTTTCGTGGAAAAAAGAAGGAAGGACAAATTAAAGTGGCCGTGCTTCACATTTCATTCGCAATCCACTGTAAAATGGGGTTTATAGTGCATTGTGTAAAAATGTCAGTACAGTAAAGAGAATATTAAGTAATGATGAGTGTTACTATATTATATATACTATGTATGAGTAAAATGCATCAATATGATACAGATATATTGGAATATTTATGATATAGTACAATTATGAAGGATCTTGTTAGTAATTTTGTAGACCTTATTATTATTATGATTTCTTTGTAGAAATGTGATTTTAGGGTGGAAAATTTTTTGTAGCTGTAGTGAATAATAATATTGTCAATAATAAATATGAACAAAAAAAATTTTTTAAATGCATTCATTTTTCATTTATTTATTGATTTTTTTCTGCATGGCTTCTCATTATTATATGGCAAGGGTCTTGACCTTGACTGACTCGATTTCTTTTCACCATTTACAAATTTTCCGTTCAATGATAATCAGTTGCATGCATATTATTTCATTGCTGATGTTTTTTATGCACTACAAAACAAACAATTAGTATTTCCAGCATAAATTATGAGACGCATTCATTTGTTTCAAAGTCAGTATTTTTCTTCAAAATAGCATTTGTTGGTTTTGATCTTGTTTTGACCCCTTATTTTCTAATTATCGATGTGTAAATATGGAATGACAAAATTAATCTACGTATGTATATAATGAGTGAGGCAGCTACTGAACAAATGACAAGCTAGAAACAATCGTGATGATATTGTAAAAGCTTATGTATATTGTTTTAGAACAGACTTTGCAGTTAAATCGTAACCATAAATCTGGAGTATTATTTCTAGACGAAGTAAGTATTAACTTTCAAGCATTTTTGTAAACCTGTAAGGAATTTTAAGGTCATAGAAAGAGTCAATTACTTATTTTTCCAGGATAAGTATTGAGAGTTAAGCATAATTACTATTCATGTTGATGTAAACTGCCTGTATAAACAACAAAGAAATGTGGTGTCTCCAGTAAAATTACTCAAATAGTACCTATGCATATATAACTGTGCAAAACTCAGGCAGGTCATTTTAAATTAAAAAACAACGAATTGTTGTTATGTTGTCAAATTCCATGACGTAATTATTAGTTTGCTGTGTTTTAGATTTTTAAAAATAAAAGTTAAAATGTTAGTTCCTTAACATGCGCATATTTCCAATCAGACCAGCATTAATGCAAGAAAACCCTACGTATTATATGTAGATATATTCTTTATTCCATGACTTTTTTATCTACGCTTTACACTATTGCACTTCATCTGTGTTGTAGTATTTAGCAAGCCATGTTTTAGGTATGTATGACTGAGTTGAGGCATGGAAGATATTTAGGAAATGAAATCTCGATTGAAAACATTTGAATACCACCACGACCGTATAATGTTGGTATTACTTGCGTGTGCGTGTATCTGAATTTGAAAAATGATCACACGAGGATTACCAAGTAAAAGTATGCTAATGTTAACCCTAAATTATTTAGAATAACCTTTGTAATGGATTGAACGCATACTCCTCGTTTTTACCAAGTGACGATAATGAAAAATAGAAGCATTACCTTAAATATCAACTGATCTTAAGGACACGTACGATAAAGTAGCTAAATTCATATTCATAGGCTGTCAACACTCAGCTTATACGATAATCAAAAATATCTTTAATAGATTTGTTTTGTAAATTAGGTAAAGTGCATGTAAGTAATAAAACTGCGTACTAGTTAAGGTAAATAATTAAGGTCTTTGAGCCAATAAACATGAGGAATTTGATATTTTATTGCATGCATACATAATAGTACAAAGAGTTTGCCCAGAGAGGTGAACTTTTCAAGTAGTCGAGTCATGAAAATTATAAAGTCGGCTAAGAACTCGAAAAGTTGGTAACGCAACTGAATCTCATTGTCTATACGGAATAGTTCAACTAAACAATTTTAGAATGTAACGTAGCTATAAACATGACGACAATTGAAAGCCCTGCCTGATTTAGGAAGGATCACAATGCTTATCATTCTTTACAACGATTTGTTATTGAACTAAAAAATTATCAAGTGAAATATTGAATGACTATCTTTATACTAATGTGTAATGACTAAATTTACTAAATAAATTTAATTAAGTAGAAATTACAGATAAATTCATAACACAGTTTCATCAAATGTAATTAATTAATAAACTAAAATTAATTTCAGATGTAATAATGCAAGTCATTTAGAAATACCTAAATATTCGTACACCTACTATAGCAGTTTTATATTGTTTAGTGGAAGTTGAAATTTAAAAGGTTTAAGATTAGTTTAGTAATTAATAACAAAAGCTCATTATAGCGCCATCTCAATATATAAATATGTATGTATTGTATATTATTAGGTTTTTGCAAAAAAAGGTGCCGGTACAGGACAAAAATGCATACATGTAAAAATTGTTTTAAGAAATAAATAAAAAATGTCAAAAACTGTAGAGCTTAGACATTTTAGTTGTAAATGACCCATGATATATGTAACAAGACATACGTATTACTAGTACCAAACAGTAAATGCGTGCGTAACAATGAAACATACATAGCAATAAACTGCAAAAAAAGTTTTTCAGTCTCTTTTTCTAAAATAAGTAATATTTTTCTTAAGAATTTCATCAAATGAAGAATTAGTATTGTAAAATATATACGCAGTATTGCTACATTGATAACTTTTAACATGACGAGTTTAAGTAAACCTTACCGTATAAAGCCAATCATAAAAATGGTTTGTTAACTTTTAGAAGAGCGAATCATTCATCAATTAATTACATTATGATAAAGGATGCTAACCGGAGTAAAATTGTTCGTACAATGCAATGTATCATGTATAAAAAAGGTTAAACAAGCGATAAGCATCAAAGGAAGGCAAAAGAGAAGATAAAAAATGTCTTTTTAGATTATTCAGTTGTTGTATGCATGCATACATACAAAATGTTGTACAATGTAAGTTTGTTTGAAGAATAAAAAGGATATTCCAAAAGAAATTGATAAGAAGTGGGTGTCTTATTTTCTAGAAAAAAATCATTGCTCCTTGACATTTAGCATTGCATATTGCATTTTATGCTAAACAAGCTTTTTCATTTTTATGATTGGGGTAAGTGGTTGATGCATACATAAAACGAACTACATACACGAAATCCAACGAATTAGTACTACATCTCATTCTATCTATTGATTGATATTGCAGTGCAATTCCCATGATGATATCGTCTGCCTGGAACAAACAAGTTAAAACTAGGACTCCAATCCAAAACCTTTTTGATAAAAAAATGATAGGCAAATGACTTTAATAACAGAGAAAAAAGTAACTGAAAAACTCCATCAAAGGTTTAAGTCCAAGTTAATTCAACAGAATCGATACAACAGGATGTAGTAAATCTGCATAAAAATGTTAAAATGTGAAAGCATCAGAAAAGGTAGCAATGTTCATGTGGCATTGGCATCTCTAAAACGAAGTGGAAGTGGATACCAAACGAAAATTGATAAACTCCCTTCCCTTAAAAAGCTCCAGACTGTCGTTGCCTTGGGTCTTGTTCTCTTCATTCGTCTACAGCAAGCCCAGCAGACTACTTTGATTGATTATAAGCTATCAAATTCGTTAGAGATTTTTCTCGTACCCAAAAAATATATTTATTTAGTAAATTACTAAAAATAAATTTAAAAATCGAGTGATTTTGTTAGTAACTGGATTCTCATTTGGAATTGAAAAGGACTCTCCGGTAAGTAATTTTTAAAATATAAAACCCTGATCCCATAATTTTATTGAAATTAATTTATTGGTCGTGATGACATGTGTGCATCATATTCGCTTATATTAATCTACGAGTGAGTACTTATAGTATAAAATTGCGTGTGTTTTTCAGTGGAAATGGCCGCCGAGCAGCAAACCTCCCCACGGGGATATGGTGGAGCCATGGGCCAAAGTACGGCAGGATCCTTCCACCTCGGACAACCAGGTGCCGGTGTCCAAATGCACTTCCATAATCATGGTCCAACGATGTACAACAATTTTGCTCAACCCGGAAATTACAGCGTGACAGCCAATTTCGGAGGAAACATGGCTCGTACTTTTGAGGCCAGTGTGAATCCTACTCCCGGTCGCCACGTTCATTTTGCCGGGTAAGTGTATTTTTAGTATAATTTACTAGGTGTCCTGTGTTCTCTGTTTGCATAACTGTTGTATATCAGTCATGCGTAACTAACTGTGCATTTTATTTACGTCAATAAATGTGCTTTATTTTTCCAGTGACACCGGGTACTCCAAGCCCCGCGACCCATTTGCGAATATGCCGCGGGAATCGACTCCTTATCCGAGGGGTGGACAGTCTCACGATGTGACTCTCCCACGGTTGTCCGAAGAACGATTAGCGTCGTACTTCCAACCTTGAATTGAGTTCGTTAATATTCCTCATTCATTCTATTTACTGATGAATATTGTTGTGTAAGTACACAGAAACTATTTTGTTTCATTAGATGAGGTTACAAAAAATAAAGCATTTGATAAAAACATGTTATTAATGTCTTGTTGAAAATACAATTATAATCTACCAAAATTACCTTTATTAACTAATGTCTTATTCAAAATCTGGGTTTCTTAAGTGTTCATGAAGTTACTACAATACACGCAAACCGACTATGCTGCTGGTTAGATGTTTTCACTCATTTTTTTCGCATTGCATTTTCCCAAGTTTTCCTTGCTATGCTACACTATTGGTATTCATTCACAAATAGGGGCCATTCACTTACAACGTGCAAGCATTTTTTAGATTCGTATTTTACTTTACCAAAATTAAATTTTACTTTTGTTTAAAAATTTAAATTTATTAATTTAATTTAAATTTAAATGTTTGTTGACTTCAAAATAGTAATGATGACGTGGTCAATGTATGGCCCCTAAACACTACAAGTTGGGCTGGTTTGCAGGGGATATGAGTTGTGTTGTCTGTTCAAATTGTAAAGTGGGAAGAGAGTAGATTCATCAGAGAAACGAAACAAAACAATGGAAAAATACGTTCGTTCGTCTTCTCACAGTCAGCTTACTATTTAAATATTGACAGGCTGTTGTTTGGGTTGATAATCAATTGTTTGTGGTTTTGCTAGTTAATTGTTAAATACACAGTTAAATTTAACAAACCATTTATCTTGTTTATCATCAACAAAGCAGAGAATTTAAGTAGCACAAAAAAAGTGTCAATTGAGTTGGTAGTCTAGTGAAAAAGGCAGATAGACGTTGGACGTACGTATCTTTTGATAATTAACCTTTAAAGATTTAATTGTCAGTTGGATAAAAATCTTAATTAAAGATTTTAACCTTTTTTCCTATTGGCAATTCTCTTCTAAATCAATAATAATCAGTGGTAAGTTTTTTTCTGGTATAATTCTTATCACTTTGTTTTAGGGACCCATTAAAGTTAACTGGATATTTACAAGGAATTATAAAGTGTGGTGTGATTTTAATTGTTGATTTGAATTCCAAACTATTTTACTTTTAATAGTTTGTGTACGTCCTACTGCTGTGGTGATAAGCAGTCCCACAGGAGGTGCCACTGTTAAATTTTTAACTCCTTATCGCTGCCCCCACAATCAATAACAATTTGTAACGGTTAATCTTCACAGCTGACTTAACTAAAGTTAAATAAGGTTAGTTAAGATTACAAAGTTAATGTTAAAATTGTGCTAGCAATTAAACTAATCACGCCAATCTAATTTCTGTACAGATATAAAATAAAACGACAGTATGGCAGCAGCAGCGGAAGTCGACCACTTAGGTCCCTCTCTTTCTGAAGAAGAGGAATCCGACCTTTTAAAAGGTCAAGGAAGCGCCAAGCAAAAGAGATCAGCCCCGATAAGCCCTTCCAGCCGTCAAACGAGGAACTCAAAAGGCTACAAGTTTTCCGCTGAGCAGCAAACACTGACCAATAACTTTGACTTTGCTTCCAAGTCCAAAACCAGCCCTCCAAACAATTCAACATCCTCCTCCTCCGAAGAAGGGGAAAATGACCCAGAAGACTTTGAAGTGTTGAATCCCGATGCACCCGAGTTTAATGGCGCCGGTGCTCCAGCAACTCCCACTAAAGTGATCCCTCACAAGAGAACCGCTGAAAACAATGGAGATACCAATCCAGGGATCAGTGGCACAAGATCTGGCAGCCCTCCAAGTAGCCCTGCTCCAAAGAAGCGCAAAAATTGGGAAGACTACATTGCCGAGGATAACGCAAAGCGGGGAACAGTACCATCCCCCTCATCAGGACCCATTGAAAGACGCTCATCACCTTCCAAGCAACTTATTGTGGCTATTGTGATAGCCCTTTTGGCAGTTAGTGTGGGAATGGGAGCATTGGTATTTTCAGGGCGTCCTACTGGAAAACAGCAAGTTTCCGGAAATCTCCAGCAATCTCCTCCAAAATATTCTTGGAATAAGGTCCACTCTGCTTACTTCAAAGCTATTCAGGCAATGGAAAAGGATTTTCCCAATCAGAACAGGTAAACTAATTTACATACTTAAACATTTTCTCCATTGCCAAGCCAATTAAATTTGAATTGTCTAACTAATTAACTTTAAATTTGATTTTTTAGGGAGACTTGGATCCAACTAATTGCCTCGATAGGGTCCACTCTCGAGAAGACTGAACCTGAACATCCCTCCTGCATCACGGTCCTCATTCCCTCTTCCGTCGCCCCCTCATTTTCAGCCTGTTTCCTCCAAAAGCTCTCCTCCATTTTGAACACCGCCGTAGCTCCCGTCCTTCAAAACGTTGCCTCTCCCAAATCAGCTTCACCCGCCGCCGCCCCCTTCACACTCTCCCCGTCCACCTTCCTCGGATCCTCCATCACTGCCATCCGACATGACATTGAAGCCTATCTGAAATCAAAGGGCAAAGCTGTTCTGGCTCTGGACATTGACAAGTTTACAAAGGAACAAGATCTCTTGACCTTTCATGGCCTCTGTGATAATTTCAAAGCGGTGGATAAAAGGGCAACTGTATTTTTTCCTGTGGTCGTTCCCCCACAAATTTCCCCAGGCAAGTATGAATGGTCGCATGCTCGGGCTGGCGATATTTCATCGGATCTTCTCAACTCAGCGTTTAGAAAAGTTGTGGGCGCAGATACAGGACCAGCTTTGGTGGCTCGCATTGCAGATTCCGTCATTTTGTTGAATGAAGGAGATAATTGCAAGAATTAAATGATTACACTTTAATTGTTAAATAGTTTAAGATGCATTTTGTTGTTTTTTGTCTTATGTATTGTCTTGCTGGTTTATATTTTGGAAGTTTCTTTGCAACTTTTTCTCTGTTAATTTACCGTTAAAAGATAAAGATGATTAGTTTTTAATTGTTGGTGGATGGGTGGGTATGGTATGTGTGGATGGTTGATATGATAATTGATAGTTGATTAGTTTATGATTTATTTAGTGATTGAATTTTGTAAATAGTATTTTGAAGTAAATTATCAAATCATCAATAAAAAATAACATTGAAGAAAAAAAATTGAAAACCTTGTTTTATTTTGTGAACTTTTTTATTTCTGTTTTATTTTCTGTTCAATAAAATATTTTTTACTCAGGTTCGGTTGTATATTTTTTGTATAACTGGTTTTGGTATAAAATATATTTGATATTTTAATACCTATTTAGTAAATTAACTGTAATTAAACTATACTTTGTATATAATCTATTTAAACTGTACATACAAAAACAATTAAATGAAAGAAAAAGAAAACAAAAAAACATTTATAAACTTAAAGAGATTTTTTTGCGACTATTTCCTTTTGATTTCTCACTTAATTAAAATTAATGTTTTAACTATCATGTTAATTAGTATTCATCGTCATCATCATCAGCAGAGTTATGTCCAGCAGCAGCTTGAGAGGAATTGGGACCTTGTGCTCCACCGCCGCCTCCTCCGGGAGGATGGTTTTGGTGTTGGGCTGCGGCTTGTGCCATTTGTTGGGCGAATTGTTGTTGTTGCATCATTTGCCATTGCTGTTGTTCCTGTTGGGCTTGCTCCTCACGTGCCTTGGCAAAAAGCTCCTGCTGTTGACGAAGAAGTTCCTCCTCAGGAATTCCAAGGTGCTCGA
>JAQFXM010000056.1:0-84772 GCA_034693345.1 Entomobrya multifasciata | reverse complement strand
TGTGCCCAGTATTTTGCCTTTTTGTCGTTCAACAAAACATGCACTCACTCAAACAAGACCAATGAAAACAATGCTCTCTTATCTCTTATGTCAATTACTTGTCAATCATCCTCCCTGGACTCACGAATTTCTTGCTGCATTCCTTAAAAATATATTGCGTACTCATTTTTATCAACTAAACTGTCAATTTGACATGCAACACAAAGAAAATTAACTATTTTATTCAAAATATCAATTTCAGAAAACGAAAACTGCTACACTGCATATTGGAAAGCCCAATCTCGTTTCTCTTATTACTAAAGACAGTATAAGTACCATGCAAATATTAGAGTTCTTATATGCACTCACGCATTTTTTCGCGTCGTCCATCGTGAAATAAAAATGGGGATTCTTTATCACCCTGCTCTCTCAATAAAACAGACTCTATATAACTCATAGAAGAACAAAAATGTGTAAGAAATTTTAAAGTATATAAAATAAGTCAAATACAACTCAGCTCATCATCACAACCACCCACCACCTCCACAATTTTGCAGACTTGGCAAAGCTTGCAGACAAGGCAAACCAAAAGTCTATTGAGGAATTTTTTCGTTAATCTTGGAATTCATCTGGTTTCGTTTTCTTTTAATCTTTCTTCTTTTTTTCAACTGTCAAATAAAAAGACTAAACAGCCCATTCTGTACAGATAAAAGGAATCATAAATCATAACGCTTGTTTGTAAATATAGCCGTTAATCGTACTAAATTACGAAGCAGATCGAATGATTTCCTCTATTTGTTAAAAAAGTTGCCATATTTCTTTATCATTTAAGTACTATACGGAGTATTTGCATATATTTTTGAAAAATTTGTGCAAAAAGTTGCAACAGCCAAATGTACAGTTAGGATCGATTCACTAGAAATGAATTATGTCTTCTTATGACTGACAAGTTAAGTCGTTTTTTTAGAAAAAAATATAGTTGCATCAACGTAAAACAATACCAACGATTTTAATCATTCGTGATCATATTTTGTTTTTATGATGAACTAAAGAAATGACAGACCATTCATTCAATTGCACATCTCTGTTATTTGGTTCAGCACGCTCTTGTCAGCTTCATGCAATGCAAAAAACGTAATTTAATAAAAAGATTCAAGTTTTGTAGTTATTTGAATGAATGTGCTTTTGTTGTCTGCATATTTGTTTTCAGAATTTGATGATTTTACATCAAAATTTGTTAGCAATGAATCATCAAACATCCATAAAAGCCCACATTTAAGAAAGGATTTTATTTCACAAAATTCCATTCAAATCTGAATACTAGAAAATGAGAGATTCCAAGTTTCATCATTTGGGATGCGCTACAAACAGACATTTTCATCACTATGATAGTTTGGGAGACGAACACCGAGCACCATTATATGGTAAGGACTACTTGATTGAAAGCTTAGAATTAATTAAATGTAATCATATATGCACTATATGATTAGCAGCAATCATATATTTTGTAACATAATTTACAGCCCAACATTACCAAAATTGGAAATTCTTAGTGCAAATGAGCAAACTCATGATTTTGCACAAAAATCAGGTGCACCAACTGAGCGGAAGGAGAATGCATCTAGAACTGTAATTTAGACTGCCTAACTGTCATTTTCATTCTGGCACTTTTGAGTTTATTGTTTTGAATTTTTTGATGACCTGCAAATCTTATATTACTTTTAATGAAGTCACAAATGAAAAGTTAATATTTTTTTGCGTTGGTGGTCCTATATACACGCTGTAAGTAATCGATAAGAATGCTAATAATTATGATCCAAACACATTGAAATCATAGTGGAGAGAAAAAAGTGGTTTGCACAGTATGTTTTAGCAAACAAACTGCGTATTTTATCTAACGACAAAAAATGTAACATTGTAGCATAAAAATACCAAGTACACATGTGAACGAGAATGTGAAAAAATTCTATGTAATTTTAAAAGCTTCTGCCGTGGTCATGTCATGATTATGATGACAGTCATCATCTTGTTTGTTGAAAATGAAAATTACATCACTTGAACATTACGACTTGAAATGAAAACTCGACAAAAGTGCAGGACCAATAACAAAAGAATAAAATAAAATAAAATGAAGAAAATCCGTTTTTTATTGCGTTTCATATTAAAAATTCACAACTTCACTTCTCCATTTACATTTGCGTTGATAATACAAAAAGTCGTTGTTTCGCACAGAATAATTAAGTCAAGGTTTCAACAACCTATTCAACTCGCCCCATTTCCGCAATCAGGACCAAGCCCCATTTGTATAGAAGTTTGATTACACTTTTCTCCCTGAATATTTTATATAAGGCAGGAGGGTAATTAATTTTTTGAAGCAAAAAATATGGCACAGTTTCTGTTTTTCAAATAAAAATCCATAAAATTCCCGTTTGGATTATCCTTTCATATATTCATATACTTCAAGCACAAACACTCAAACATTTTTCATTGCCTGCACCCTGCAACGATATTATATAACAACACAGACAAAACGTAGCCAGGTCACTTAACATACAGGTTAAATACTCAACATTTGACATTCTCACTAATTGCTTTCGTCGATTTGTGATGGCGAACAAATTCATTTTTGTTCAAGGTTCGAGAAAGCGATAAAATGTTCTTTATTTGGAAGAAACAAGATTGAAATTGATTGAGTTGATTTTGAGTATGTTCCTTCTTCTAATAGCCGCTACATTTGTTACGTTATTATCAGCAGCAGACTTTTTAAATGTCCCTTTAATATCTCTGGTAATCAATGAAACATTTTAATAAATTAGCATTTTAAGCAAAAGGAAGAACAAGGTAGGCCACCAATGACTATACATATTATGCCCTTTCGAACTATGTATTTTAATAGTTTTTCTTCATTTTATTATTGTCATTTTAACTATGATATGATTAAATTAATTGTAGAATCCTTCCAAGTTTGAGGTTTCATTGTTATGTCTAGTCGGCGGAACTGTAAGTACGCATGCGCAGCATCATTATGATAAGAAGACATGTGTAAATGGCTGTAACAGTTTTCCTATCTTTACTATTTTGTTTCTGTGTCCTAAATGAATAAAATCCGCCATCCAATAGCAAAAGCCAAATAATTCACGTTGCATAATTAATTAGACATCAATATCGACTACATTTCAAAGAACGCTTGTTGAATAACAGCGAGCAGATACAATGAACGTATATTTAACAAAAATTGTAGGTTTGCTCATACAAATCGATTTTAAAGTCGGCCAGTCGTCCCACAAGTTTCGTGGAATCAATTTCCTTTTCTATTGATTTCTCATTTAAATGAAGGTTGACAATATACAAAGTAAGTTAAATTGTTTTACTGGTTAACTATATAATAAACTTGATTAAGGCATGCATGGATTTACTACGCATTCTGTAAAACAAAGAAGGACAAATGTTTTATTTTATGTACATATGTAATTGATGCAGTAAATATTTCAATTTTCAACCGTTTCATGAATAAATTCATTTAAGTTGACAACTTAAACTACCTAATGGCTAGTTCAAGCTTCACTTTCCAAGACTTGGTGTCATATTAAGTTTTATGATTTTTAATGTAATATAAAGTAAAAACTGTAGTTATGAGATTACTCATTTCTCATTGCTTCTATCATGTCAGAGCGTGAGTAGTGTGCTGTGAGTCTGTTCACACAAGTTTGAAAGTTGTCACTGCTTTAAGATGATCATCTCTGTAACATACATGCAAACTTTGTATACTCTGAATCTAAATGATATTTAACTTAACTTCAGCAATGATACCGTTGTGAATAACAAGTTTTAAAAGTACAAGAACAAGTCATTTGTCAAGATGTCAGTAGTCACTCATTTTGCACCTACTTCACTCCCGCACACTCTAAATGTTTTTTCTTGTAGGTACCGAATGACAACAATGAACATCGTGTGTACACGGTTTTCGATAGAAGTTGACAAGAATATAACGTAAGTCAACATTGTAAACATAACTGTAAGAGTAATCGTGCGTACAACGTGACATGATACACTCTTGTAAACTGAATATATTATATTCAAAGTCACGTGTACTGAAAATCAGTCTGAGACAAAGTTATAAGTGCAAATATTCACCGATAAAATATGTGGGCGTTTGAAACGTGTGTATGCATGAATTTTATTATTGTGCAATTTGTAGACAATAATTTGACACTTTCTACATGTGAGATGAGAGTTTGCATAAATGTCATGTGCATTCAGCCGAAGTTTACTTGATACTTTACTGAAGTAGACCGGAAAGACAAGACCGATTTGGTATTATTTAAAGCATCATAAACGTCAATGATAAAAAACTAGGTTACTTTTTTGCTCATTTTGTAGTTACCAGTTCAAAAGAATCATTAATATTTACTGAGAATTCTTAATAAGCTTTCACTAATCGACCCAATTTCATCATCGACTTAATTCAATCCATTTATTGTTTTATTGCCGTACACATGTTTTGGCATGAGTACTAAACTGTATAAAGAAATGAATGAAAACTAAATAGTCGATATTATGGCACAAGAGAAAGAGAAGCGAACTTAGGAAGTCTTTTATATACCCCTGTTTATGTAGTGTGATGACAGTAATGGTGTATATACACAATGAAAGCATAAGAAACTTTATCACCAACAAATATAAGTACATATTCGATATCCCATGCCCATACCAAACCATAAGTTGTCCAAAAAACTTAACCTTATAACTTACTTATTGCTGGCAACGCATTTCTAGAAAAATAGACCATTTGGACAGGTGTTTATTGCAGAGTTGCAATTCTCCACATAATCTAACACGCAAGATATGTCATAGATATAATAATTTGTATTTCTATTTCTACTACTTTATTAAGAAATTTAAGCGGGACTAAACGGACATTGTCGCCGCTATAATTCTATGATCGGATCTTTTTGACAAACGCGAAATATAAGCGATAAAAGTAGAAAAGGTAATACCAGGCAGTACTTATGGAAAAACATTACCAGTGGGTGGATGGCTAGATGGATTGGAATCGAGCCTTTGACAATGAAAAGTATTTAATGCTACACGAGACTTTTATATTTCGTGAGGAAATATCGAGTGACATTGAATTTTTGATCGATGAAGGTCAATCAAAAGTACACAGAAACTAAAAAGTCATTGTTATTGGTGCAAATGTTCGCATTTTATCTACTGCGCAGTGTGTGAGCTTTATATTTATTACTTTTCTCATACTACAATCAAATTCAGTGTAGGAACAGGCTCCCGTTGGCCTGGCCTACTTGAGTCACAAGAAAAAATGGATGATCAAGTACCCCGCATTATTTGATCTCTTGTAACAAATTGGCTTGTTTGTGAACTTTTTTCTTAAAAATAGCAACAAAAACATTGATCATCGAGTGAAGTGTTTTTGCTAGTTTGAGTCTTTCACTTTGAAGTCCTTGTCTTTCGTTTTCCTTCCAATCTCAAACAAAATATTTTATATTTAGCCTTTCTTTTAGACTGGTATGCGCTAACTTGGTTGAACTATGTTGCTGTTGCTATCATTCAAATTACCGTGTTGAAAGATCTGAGTATTCGCACAAAAAAATACGTTAAAATTAAGGGATCCGTTCCTTTCTGGATGACTTTGTGCGCTTTGTTGACATTGTCTCCAGAATTTTTCTTTTATTTCTTACAACGGGCGTTAAGCTACGAATGACCTTGTGCTCTATATGACATTGAATTCATTTGACCCATATCTGTCACAAAGAAAAGAACACACAAGAACTATACAACATGTACGCATTCAGAAACATTTCACTTTCAACAAGCTTTCAGCCAGTAACCACAACCTTGGTTTGCGTTTGGCACTGTAATTCAAAAACGTATACAAACTATAGTGTTATCATGTTATATAATACTTAATCATAAGACTGATTAGCAAAACAAACGCATATACAAGTAAGGTTACACAGATGGGTAACGAATTACTTTTGCGGTCTGACTCAATGACTATTATGTCATTTTTAGTTCATATACGCTGTTTTCTGTTTCAATGATTAACTATACTGACTACCTTGCGAAACGATGATCGACAGAGGTATTCAAGTGACTACAAAATTTAAACGACCCCTGCTGGTTTATAATTAGTAAATGTCATATAATGATGCGCAACTCGCTGCGCTGTTAATTTTTTTGTACATCAAAATTGGTGCACTATTTTTTATCCAGCTAGACAAAAAAACCAGATCTAAACAGTCGTAGAATATAGTTGTAGGCGCATGCGAATAAGGTACAGAATGGCAATAACTACATGTAGTACATTGCTCCATTGAATCGATTCCTTCATTCATTATTAGTAATTTTTTAGAGCCACATGCAACACAAGGTAAAATATATCCATATGTCCAATTCAAGCTTGGCGAAAATACGTCACTTGAAGCAGACAATTTTTTAACAAACTTGGTAGGTTAACCACAATCACGAAAAAATACAGGTATGCATACATAAATTTTGCAGCCAGACAGCAAAAGACTGAAGCGTGCTTCTTCTATAGAAAGTAAAATGGATAGGCATTTTCATAAGGCTATTTTCTATTAATGCATCCAACCATTTTCATAATTTATGTACGCTGGCCTCTCGGACCTTCTAAAATATTATTGAACAGCTTTGCTTATCCATTCTGTCATTATTGATTTTTACAAATACAAGTATGTACATAGTTTATTGGTGGTTACAGTGCTATTATATTTCCCAAGATTACACTATCTGCATACATACTTATATAAGCATACGTATATGCTACTAATCATACGTTTCATTTTGATAAATAACGGTTATATATACGGTTATAAAACAACAGAACTATAAAGTATGTAATGTCATTTTGTTATTTTTGTTTAAATTATACAAATCCATCACCTTCACCAGAACAAAACTTTTTTGCTCGTAAATTTTTGTTGGATGTCCCACATATGTACATTTATACACCAACACAATAAGCTACACAGCTACGAAGTCAACTATCGTCGCTTCGTGGAAGTATGCAAACTTTTTCCTTCTGGTATGCCTAGAATAAAATCGTAATAGGACATAAGATAAATTATCCAGACAGTGACTCTACTCGTGCAAAAACTGACCCAAAATGCGTTCCTGCAAAAAAAGCTATCAATCACATGAAACAAGAGGAAAAGTATCATAGTATCATACCCATCACAGCAAAAAAACATGACACATACAGACAATGAGACTGAGACTGGGAAAATTAATGACAAAAGTGTTTTTGCTGTGGTAAAAAGAAAGATGCTAGATAATACCACGTTGCAAAAAAATGAGACAGTTCTTTTTACCATACTGACAAAATTAGAATAAGAAATAACAACTTAACAAGCTCTGTGACAAGATTCTCCCAACTTTTTATAAGTATGTATCTATATTCTGTTATCACCCAACTTGTAATAATAAATAGAACGATACTCGTTCAACGTTGATACAATATGGCAATAAAGTACCTAATTTATTTTGTCCGGTTCGAATTCGCCCACATGGCACATCTACAAACATGGAACAATTTGCATAATAGGGATTTATCTTTCCAATTGACAACCTTTAAACAGTCGTGACATAAAGGGGAGTAAAGCAGTAAGGAAATAATTTATACACGAGTGAGTGAATTTTATAGATGCTGAAAACGTACATAAAAATGATCTAATCAGCTTCTTGTGGTCTATAAAGATGGTGCTTCATGTCTGCGAATGACAACAAAATGAAAATCGCTGAACGCGAAATGGGGCAAGAAATGTTGAGTGGATGGATATGATATAAACAATAGTAAAAAGAAATACATTTTTTTCTACCAATTATTTTTTTGGTATACATAAATAGGCAAACTTACATAGCAGAAGCAGCTCCTGGTTAAACTCCATTATAAAACAAGAATAAAAATTGGCTCGAATAATTTTTAACTAGGCTCATTTGTCAAGTTTTGTGAATGAGACAACTTCAAAATGGGTGGTAGCTTCAGCAGTCACCAATTTGTCGTGCATAAATGTTAATGTTTCTTGTTCTATTTTACAAATTGTAATATATCTTGTTCGTCACCAGTAACATAGAAAATAAACAAGCACATATATAACAGTAGTTTTTGTGGTTGCTTCACTCATGAGTAGGTTTCCTGACTATCTTCATTAAAATTTTGTTAAACAACGAGAGTTAATCTATAACCCACAAGCAGCAAGCATCAGATTTTTTGATGATGATCTGTGGTATCATGGATCAAGAACACATGTACATAATACACATGTACAAAACAAATACACTAGTCATGATGTCATACAAATAATCTCTACATGAAAACGACCAACAGCGATGATGACACGCACATCTACGGATCAAATGTCGGATTTGAATGCTAATTTTTATTGCTTACTATGTGTACTTTCATAATCCCCCAATGAAAAACATCACCTTTGCTCTGGACAAGAGCAGATGAGCGATCAGGGATCGCATCATCTCACGCACAGTTAATCAGCTTATATGCAAAACGCAATCTCTGTGGTGGACGTTGTAAAAATATGAAAGATTTATAATTTTGTAGATACACAGTGAATTTAAGCTTTGCAATGAACTTTGATGCACAAAGCAAGCATTCAACGACGGCGACACGGTAGTTCTCTTCTTTAAATCAACTGTCCATTTCAATTGTATGGGCTAGTTGATGCATATAGGACGGTGTCGCCTAAATGCAAATATAAATCGTATTTATATGCCACTGTCACCCATTCAAAATGTCTTTATAACTTTTCACTCTTTTTATCCAAGTCCAACATTAATGGGTTATGTTATGTTGAAATATTTCAGCTACCGCAGATTATTCCGTTTGACAGGATAGCTGGACAACGATGGTGATTGTGGTTTGCCACAACGATGTTTATCCACACACAAAGTTAAAAAGTTTGTATGTTGACTCGAAGAAAACCAAGGTTCAACTACGTTTGATACTTTTGCTGAGTTTATCTAACACAAGTTCATCTGGAAAATGCAGTTTCCTGTCAATTTATTGGCACGACAAACTTATTAAGTAGTTTTCAAAGTATAATGAACAAGTTTTGTACGTTGATACACAGAAAAATATGTGCATGTTTCTTTATCGTATGTTATTTGGCTTATCTTGTGGTTTGAAGAACGCTAGTTGATAACACACCGATCATGACAACTCAAAATGCACTCTTCTATTGTCCTAAACAATGTTTTCTGATTATGAAACTCCGTATGAAGACGCGTTCTGTTACAGAACTGATGACAACGTGATATGTGTTGACTGCTTAATGCTTATACAGTTTTCATTGGCAGAGGAATTCAAGTTGTCCCTGCACTCTAGCAACTTTACTGCAACAAACGCTGAATGACTGTTAAAACAAAGTGAAGTGTCTGTCCTTCCTTTAGACGATAATGTTTTCAGTTCACTAACTAGATAGATACACCATATAATATTTCTATTGCACTTTGTGTATATTTGGTTGTCTTCAGCAACTCAACTGAAAAGCAAGCCACACGAAGACGACAGCGATGTCAGAGGAGACACACTGAATGGTGGTTCTTCTTGAAAGGATATGATGTCTTTGGTCTTCACTCTTAAAGCAGTCAGTTAAACTAATATCATAAGTCACCTCACATTATCATAATAGAGCACACTGTGTGTTGAGTGTTTCGCCGTCTTTTTACAGGGCAAAGAATCGCTGTCATTAGTTATGATTATTAATACCACAATGTGTGATATTCGTACACGGTTTTTTACTCGAAAAATTAGTGTCTATATCTTATTGCACACTTGCTTACAGATAGAGATGACAAAAATTGTATGGTAAAGCTAAAAAAGTATCATCACGCCATGATCGTCAACCAACTTGTCTTTCCTCTTTTGACTGACTGTGAATCAAACATTTATGATGACGACGATGTGATGATGCTGATGACTCCTGTTTTGCTGAAAAGACAGGTATGTAGGCATATAAACAGTCACACAAGTCACAATAGATTACTGCAGAAGGTAAAGCATGGATTTATGTGTATAGTAAGTATTTAGTGAGTTATATAGTAGACGCAATAAAAATCACAATTCTCAAAACTGACTCGTGTTTCATCCTTTTCATTTCTTTCTCAAGCTTTACTTGCTTTGTGTAACTTTTAGCTTTTTGATAAAGATGACTGATAATAATGGCTGTATATATTTGTGTCTTGTTGGTGTTTGCTCATCCAGCCCGATAAGGATTTTTTTCTTTTAGTGTCTTGCTTGCAGAATAGTCATTTATATAATTCCCTTCAAGAATTATATGAACTGCAGGTATGCGTATACATACTTGGTACACGTAAAACTCCACTTTTAACGATGTTGATGATGACTTGTGATCAACGAGAAAAAAGTTATGAGTTAGAAAATAGATAACAAGATGATGTGCTATTGAACGCAGAGGTTTTTTATAGCTTGACTATAAATATATACGTGCGGACAATGTCGACACGGACGATACGCTTTTTATTTGGATATTTAAAGAATGGAAGAAAAAATGAGAAAAATGTGGATGGTGTGTGTAGAGTACTTCAGGTTCACTAGAAGGAGATACACAGATACACTTCTCAATAAATTCTTTTTACTTTGACTTTGTTGCTTATTCTGCCATTAACCTCAAGAGGAATTTTTTCTGTCTGTGAACTCGTGTTCTTCTTCACAAAATGGTTTGCAGATTCAAATGAATGATGATATAAGTTGGGTGATTTCTTAGATTTAAGGTTTTTGTTTTATCAAATTGCACAAAAAAATAATTGGTATAACACCTTTTGTCAGAGAACGTCCCTTTTTGCATGGGAATAACAGTGTTTGCTTAGTTTGACTTGACTGATGGTTCTCAGTACGCACGTATGTTCTCATACAAAAGAACAAAATTATTTTGAACGAGAGCTCTGTTTCGACTACCAAATCCCACCCGAGTTACCGAGTGACTGGAGACAGCAGTTGAGCTGAGACAGGGTTTTAGTATGAAAAGCTTTTTGCTTATAATGCTTTTAGTTCGCTGCTGCTACTGAATCGAACGAGAATAGGAAAACCACTCCATCAGCTTCTGTATACTGGTCTTGTCTCGGTAGCGAAGCCACTGTAGTAATAAATAATATCCCAGTAGATGTACGTTATTTGGCTTGGCAGCACTAGCACATATTATGCATCAGCCCCAGTCGTACTCTAGAATAAAAAGTAGATGCATTACCTATAAAGCATACCCTTACGTTTTTCTTTCAGCAAACTGGAGCTGGAAACGCTTCGTAAAGTCCTTTGCACAGTTATACAAACTAGCTCCCTTGTCATGAATAACCTAGGACAAGTCTAACTGCTTTTTCTACTTTGGGGTTACCTACGACAAAATGTGACTGTCTCAGGGTTGAGGATGGAAAGATGGACAGGCCATAACTCATATTCATAGAGCAGATGTGTTTGTACATATTCCGCAAAAAATGACGTGTGCACAACACATCAAGGACCAAATCACCCCCAATTTTTGCTTATCTCATTCATTTGATGATTAAATACTTTGTTCTTAGTAAATCGGCGAACACAGAAATTTAACTCAGCAAGTTGCATGTTGACTTATACCACAATATACCGAATTATTACATGTTTTCATTCATCTGAGCATTTTGTTTGAAGACGTGGATTTGCTGAATCATTCAAAGGTTGATAATGCGTTAACTTTTTTTGTAGCCCGAAATGAGCATGCAATTTTTTTTCTTTTACAGAGAGAGCGGCGGCAGTTGCATAAGAGATTTTTTATCAAACATTATTAAAGCATTATCAGAATATAGTAATGAGTACCTTAAGCAAGTGCATATTGGATAGTCAAGCAATATGATGAGTCTAGAATTGATACGACTTTCCTTTGATTTCTCATAAGTTTGTTTAGAATAATAAAATCGGGAAATATATGCAACGGAAATAGCAGTAGCAAAAAACCATTTATTTAGTACAGAAGAGAGAAACCCCAGGCATAATGATTATTAGCTGCAATAAATGTAGGGTTAGTATTCAGAGGCATTGTTATTGTCGGCTTTGGTTTGTTTTACCATTTGTATACGTTTTCTATTTGAAGGCTTTATGCTACTTTTTTCTATTGGCACACACCAAAACAATTTTTACTCACCCTCTGTTTCTCTACATTTCTATACAGAAAAGATCAATGTATATTTATTATGATGATGCTTTTATATGTGACGTAAGCTTGTATTTAATGTTTTTGCATCAAGCCAAGCCATATGTGATTCTTATTGAGACTGGTCACGGCCGCTTGAGATTGATTTCTATCTATTATTCAGGAAAAAATGCCTATGTGTACTGTGTATATTTACACATCATTTTCTCCCTTTGCGCAATTCTCTCTAATAGTTTGAGAGCATAAGTGTGTGTTTGCTTATGGTTTTGGGGGATTCACATTCACACCTTCAGATACCAAATATATCAATTGATTATTCTAGTCTGCCCTCTTTCTTCCTTTCGCTCGTTCCTCAGATTGCAGGATAGTGATAAAACATCCGAAAAATGTGTTTATGGGATGGTGATGGTGGTCTGTTCTATTATGGTAGTCTGTAAATAAAGTACAGAGAAACGTGTAAAATGGAGAGAAATGTCTGGCTGCTTTTTTCTATTTTTGCAGACCATATGGACTCGTGTTACCATTTTTTGGGACAGAAACACAATAATGGATTATTTTATTGCGAGAGGAAAAGTCTTCTCTCTCTCTCTCTCGGGTTTATAACGACAACATCATCATCACATTGCATCACTCCATGCCTCTATTCTCTTTTCTCTCTATTTTTCTCTTTGACTGGCCAACCTATTGTACTTATACCAAAGCTTTTGTCATAACACACATTGAAAATTTTTACTGCTTGTCCTAGTTATCAAAGCATCATCATCGACATGATGATAATAGCGATCATCAGACAAACGTCAAACCATAAGGTTTAGCCCATGTTTTCACGGGGAAAAGGAAAAATATAGGATGAATTTTTGGCATTATAAAAGGAAAATCAACACCACACTAAACCTTGCATAGTGTGTGCAGTGTGCGGTGCAGTGCACACCGGCAAACATTTCAGGAGTATATTTTATTTTATGACAATACACTGTGCAATGCAGTGTTCGTTTGTATATGATGATAAAAATTGTTATGCATTTTTTTGTAATGATTATGTGGAAGCAGTAAGCGGATGAAAAAATTAAAGTGCCTCTCTCATTCACATGCTTCATAAACCTTCGGCTTAAGCACAGTTAACAAGGATAAAACAGCAGTTTGCCTTCCATAGATTTTGCTTTGTAGTAAGCACTGCAAAAAAACATATCTTAATCCTCTGTCCATACACTGTTTCCTCTATTAATGATAAATACAATTTGTATTGTATATTTTATACAGTTTATGTTTATGCTACACAGAGAAAACTTGGAAATTGAACAGAGAGGGTGCACGAAAAAATTGTTAGCGAAAAAAAGAGAAAGAAACGTGAAACGTAAATTCGTCTGTAATTTGAATTTAAACATGTGTGCTTAATGGTAGGAACTTTTGAATAACAATAGCGTTCACAAAAGGATGGTGACCTAATTTTTTTGCTCGAACACTCGATTATTCACATTCCACTATGTACGCATAAATAATGTAGAAATTCAAAAAAAACGACAGAATATACAAAATATCAATGTAGAGAAGGGAAGCGAGACTTTTTTAGGCTCAGATTTATACATTATAGATGCTATGTACATGCAAACTGAATCATTTGTCATTTTTCCTCTTTTTAACCGTGGGATCTAATTGTTTTTTGATACAAAGTCGAAATTTGATATAAGTCACATAAGTAAGTGCAAACAAAATACATTTGAGCTTACTCGAGTTATTTAACACTGGCACATTAGTAAATTTCTGCACATGGAGTAAAATGAACCCTCTTTGCCTACATTATGTCATTTCTCTCCAAATATCTTTTTGTCTTGTATTTTGATCCAAACTGTGAACTGGGTCTACGTACTAAGTCACGCTGATATAACGGTTGTTTATGCTTACCTAAAGCATTACTTAAAAATAATTGAATAATTTTATCATAAAATAGGCATTTAAATTGAAATCTATTTTTAGTTTGAAAATGTGAGTTGGATTTGGAAGTAATTGTAACGGTATACAATACAATGTATATAGTTACTTCGTTTGTACGCATTTTTAGAAAACACAACGCTGTCATTATTAGAAGAGAGGAGGGAAACCCTACACTAGATTAGTTTTTTAAGATGAAAAGTGGAGTACAAAAAGGTTGACTGAGGTCGAGATGTACTCGAGCTAATTTTTTTTAGGATTTGTATTTTGAAAATGGGGGAATGGGGTAAAAGCGTGAAACTGCCTCTTCAGCTATTAATTCTTTTTATTTTATACCATATTTATGATTTGAAGGGAAGATCAGATGGGTTAATAGACACTAATGTCCATTAAAAGAAAGGGCATCCTTCTGGCCCTCCTAAACCTACTATTACAACAACGAGAAAGAGATTTTTCTCCAAGTTCTATACTACAATTAGAGAGATGAGATTACGAGAGCCCCAGTTGGCGCCAGTGCCAAAAGATCAAGGGAATAAGAAACTACAGAGAACAAGCAAGCCTCACTCAAGTAAAGTTAATAATGGGTACTTGGTATATACCAAGTTAATATATTATCGTACTGGATAGTGAACTGGATTTTCTTCTGGATCTTGAGAAAAAAGGAGTGAGTGAGAGAGGCAAAATCCATGAAAACAAAAGGGAGACTGATTGAAGGAAATCAAATTACTTGGGATTCGTTAAGAATCTTACATAAAACATGTGTACTTATAAATCTATGTTCTTATTCTCGTCAGTACTAGACGCAGTAGATACATACATGTATGTGTATACGAAAAGATTATAATGTTTGTAACCCTACGACATTATCCGTAATACTGACTTCTTCTTGCAAATCATTTCATTATTTCCGTAACCGACAATAAAACAAGCTGCGTGAACTATAGTAAGCCCACTTGTCTTGTCTATTGACGGGTTGACTGACAATAAACTTAATTAGCATATTTACGTAATATTTTTTTACAGAAAACCAGACGCCTTCTTCATTACTTATCTTTTGTATGACTTTTCCATCTTCGTTAGTCAAGTCATCGTCATCATCAATATTGTGAACATGACTTTTTTTCTCTCAGAAAACTGAACAGGCGTGCAGAGCAAAAGCTAACCTCATTTACTACAGCACAAACATATAGCGGCAGTTTGTAAGCTTGCATATTGCAAACTTTTCCTTAATTTCCTTCTCTACTCAGTGTCACGAATCAATGCTCGATTTCATACTTTTTACTCTTTCAGGATGGATGATGAGGGAAATGATTTATCATCTTTTTGATCTTCTCAGACGATAAAAACAAAAGTTATAAGTAAAAGTGGAGCATGTTCTCCTGGAAAAGTTGGACATTTCCCTGCTTCTCCAAAAAGACCGATCGTTTTTCCAGCTTCACTAAATACTCCTCTTAAAACTTGACCTAATGCCCTACTACTTTTTATAAGATGGTTTGATTAAGTAAACAAAGTTGCAATAAGCACAAGAGAAAGTAAACTGATCTTTACTTGACTCATCATTGTGTGTACATCAAAATTGTTTGTTACAGCAGCAAAAAAATAACCACTTAAGAAAACTTTCTCTCTAATTTGTAAACATTGCAGCAAAATAACCGTTCATTTTTTAGTTAATTGAAATGCTACTCTACAGGGTGCCCCAAAACAGAAAATTTAGAGAAATAACAGTCATGTACATGCATATATATGGACGATACCCAAACACATCCAGTATGTCTAAACGCAGATTATACTTGGTATTGAAATTGAAAGTTTGGAACAAAACGAGTAATGACTTTATTTACCCCGAAGACTCATTCATCATCTATCCTATTACCTAGTTCATCAATAATATTAAAACCTTACCTAGGTATAATATACTGAATACAAGTATTACAATAAAACACGCATTAACTTTATTTCGACTTTGTGAAAAACATGTCATGTACCTTCGTTTCGATTATCTTTATTGCAGTTTGCGTTATCTTTCAGCCATTGCTGCTGTTGGTACTTTATTGCAGTGCACAAATACATGTAGTAGCCCTTGCCTTGTCATCATCATCACAGTTGGTCCATTAAAGTAATTGAATGAAAGCTGACATCACTCGCCCAACCATAGTGAAACTTTTGGCCCTCGTTAGCTTAGCATTAAGTTTATAATGTTGATGTGCCGTTGATGATGATGGCTATATTCTTTTATTTGAAATATACGCCATTATTTTCCAACTACCTTGGAGGTAGAGTATAATCTTGTTGTAGTTCAAGTCTTTGAACCTGAAGGCTTAATGTACATTTATTTGATACTTTATAATAGATACATTTAAAACCATTCATTATCATTATGAAATTTGCTGAACTGGAAAGGTGGATCATTTCTAAACGAACACACACATATATTTCCATTAACATACATAAAATATTTTAAATTAGGTTTTTTTGAAAGAGAGACAATAGTTTACTGACATTGTCGATTCACCACACGATAGCGCATTGAACGTAAAAGATGATACAAAGTAGTTTGGATTTCACAAAAGGATGATGCAGATAATGGTAATTTTAGAAGTGCAGTGTGTGCATTTTTATAATTCATTAGATTAAGTAGCGCAAGCTACCTAATGTTCTCAGTTCAGTTGTATGTCTGTCTAAACAACAACTTAATAGTTAAGTTTTTTCTACTTTGTACATACTAGACTAAAACTAAATACATGGTATGATCAAGGTATGATCATCCACCAACTTAATAGCTAGCTTTAACGCAAGAAGACTGGCCGGAAGAAGAAGAATCTACTTGTAAGTAGAAATGCACTAAAGTCGTAGAATTTTTTAAAGGCAAAGTGGTTCAACATAATTTATTAAACTTCACCAAATAAATATTCCTTTTCTGCTCCATGAAAATTGTTTCTAAAATTACCCATAAGTCCATTAGCGTTACTTTTTTACACCTACTTGTTAGTTGTTTGTTATTAAGCCTGATTATTAATGAACCATCGCATACGCCATGCATTTAGTTTACTACTTCTATGAACGTACGAACGTGTTCTGCACACACATGGAACCTCTTAATCGTTTCGCTGAATTGTTGTTTTTGATCTACTTTTTTTAAACAAAAGCCTCGGTTCACTGACTTTAATAAACGCTAGAAAAGAAAGTAAAATTCCGTATTATTTATGTTGATACTGATGCTCATGCATGCATGACATGCCTCCACAGGAACAGGGCACGGTACAGCTCATATCTCACCGGTCCAAAAAATATCTGAACTACAAGCTGGAGTTAAGTAGCCAACTACCCGCATGACACATATTCTATCCTATCTCCAAACTCCCCTAGAAATACAGAGCTTCATCTCATCTCTGCTCCAAAACTAAATTTATTGCAAGAGGCTATTCATATTTATATGTGTACATACATGCATGGCATGGCATGCACCCTTGGGTGATGCCTTTGGTCCCGACCGGTGTAAAGCCATGTAAGCTTAAAATGTTATGCTGACTTGGTGCACAATGTCGCGTGTGTATTTAGAGCTATTTCATTTTCCTAAAATTTTATTCATTCGACCCTTTCTTCCTTCCACTTCCCTTTTTCATTTTAATGCTATGATTCGTGCCTTTATCCCTTTTTATTGATGTTAAACCTTTCATGATCGACGAGCCACTCACCTGGCGTTTTCCTTTGATGATATTATTGCATATATCTCAAAACGATAAAGTATATCCAGAGAGGATAAAGCAAACTGCCGAATATATATGCAACTAGATAGAGTATAAAACATCAATCTGGAAAAGAAAGATAACAACAGCAAAATAGAGAAAGGACACGCATCAAATAATATCACCCAATATCAAATGCCTCTACCATTCGTCAACATTTTGGTAGTAAATATACCAGCTACTTTAAACAACTTACATTGTTTATGTAAGTCCGTATAAGAAAAGCAGTTAAGTTTTTTAGTTGTTTGTGTGTCCTTCTCTTTCCCTTTGTAAAACAACACATAAACAGAAAAACAGACAGTTGAACATCCATAAAACATGAACACAATATGAACAGTTTGTTTGTTCATGCTGGAAAAAAATCGGTGGTTCGTGTGTAGCATCATCTTTCATTGAGATGAATACGAGATTTTATTTTATAAGGTCCACCAAAAATGTGTAATATGGTTTATGTCTCTCCGTCTCTTTATGCCCGGGATTCATTCATACTGCACAAACAACAATAACAAGTGATAAAGTAAAACCATGCAATTCAAGTTAGATATAAATAAAGTTAAGAGCGAAAAAAGAGTTGGAGGTTTTACGATATGCGCGTGTACAACATATTTATTAGGTCAATACCGTCATCAACTCATCTTTTTTGGGTTTTTTATATCTTTCTATAAGTCTCGGACCTTGCGCATGGATACTTGGATGCTGAAGGGGTTGGTAAATATACAAAACAACTGTATGTGTTTGTGTGTTGTCTAGTGGTGGGATGCGGTTTTGACAGGATTTGTCTCCCTTCTTGTTAGCACACCGTGTAATGCTGACAGCAAAAAATGGTCGTAAAACGACGAAAGTCGTAAAAGAATTTAAATAGCTTTTTTGCCAAAGTCGTTTTCAATATGTAAATATGCATGAATTACGTGAAATGGGTTTTTCGTAGTAAAATAGGATGAATTGACCATGTTTTAATATCCGTAGAGTTGGTTAAGTAAAGTACATGTTACATGACATATAAAGCTCATATACAAAAACCGAATTCATCTTTTCTCTTCGTTGTCAGTATTAATACCTCTCTCTCTCTCTCTGGTCGGTTTGTTGTGTGTAATAACTTTCAATATGATTATGACGATGAGTGCATGTATTTATCAGAGATGTTGTAGTTTTTAATGATCGGCATACCGCACAGAACAACAAACATGCTATAAGAGCAAGAGCATCAAAATATGCAAAATAACATCTAGCAGGTAAAAAAAATTCAAACACAAACATTTTGTAGTACAAGTAACATATGAATGAACATTGCCAGGTTTTTTGTTGTATAATATAATGATGAGGAGAATCATCATCACATATCATTCATAAGTATCAGTAAGCGAGGTGATCCGATCCACCATCAAAAGAATAAAATTTTGAAAGGATTGCTAAGCAGAATCGTAAAAGGCTTTCAGCCATCTGATATCTATCCTGACCATTATTTCCTTGTCTAATTAATTACACGGTGCTCTTTCGTTCCTGGTTAGTTATACATCTGCCTATTTGTCTGTAAAATTGTGACTGTTTAATGAATCTTTCTCGTCTCTTTCCAGTTCGCATAACTGACACTATGATATGATGTGCATTTTTTTCTGGGTATAATATGTGTGGCCTGGCATATTTCGTTGGTTGTAGTTGTAGCAGCGGTGGTGATTGGTGATGCCGAATGACGGGTTAATGCTTACATATTACCGGTACCGGTAGTAATGTTGTGACGGTGGCACTACAAAGTGGTCATGATGATGATAAGCTGTCATGTGTCATTACAATATTATTGTGTAACGGTTACTGATTACGATCTGCCTGTGGTCAATTCAAAAGCAAGAGGATAGTGTAAAATCCGCATGCTATCACATAATCATAAAACACAACTAAAAAGTTGATCAGCGATGTATCTACATGATGCACTGAAATGAATAATCATTTTATGTTGAACTTACAGATTTGATGTAGTATGAATGTATGGTAAGTATATATATTTTGTAAAGCATACAAGCAATAGTAAGTGGTTGGTGAATTGAATGACAGTTCCTTGAACTTTTCACTCATTCAACCAACAGTTAACTAATTCTTACTTTTTATATAAGTTTAAGCACAAGAGGAACGATTATGATAGTTTTAAAATGCCATCAAAACATACATCTGTATCTCTAGATATGCCTATCGACACGCACGTTTCAAAAAATGTATGTTGTAGGTATCTGTTTCATTTCATTTGATGTTAAGCGATGCGTGTGCAATTTCGTTAAAACATTGGCTGTCAGTGAAATGTCAACTTGTGATATGTCTCGCTTTACTGTAGTGGCAGTAGTTGAAGTGATTTCCAAAAGGAAAAATATTATTATGTGTACTGGAAGATTTTCCCTTTGATTCGCATCCATAAAGTACATTTCCAAGTAATCTTTCAAACAAAAAATGAAAACCACACTCCTCCACGTGCAAATTATGATGTCAAATAGAATTGAATTATGTTGTACGAATCTGGATTTAGGAGGGAAAAATTTTCATTTCCCTTTTCAGCTTCCCTTTCGTTCAAGTAGAAAATAAGCAAACTTCTCTAAGCATATTTACATTTCCCGGTTTGTGTACTCGCTTTTGCTTTTACATGTCAATTCATAAATATTGCGCAAGCTGAATTAAACCACAATAACCAAAATTCTCAACAAATGAATATACATGAATGAATGAATGTACACATGAAATAGATTTTTCGATCGTCTCAGAAAGAGGATTACAATTTTGACTGGTGAACACGCTTTGTGACAATCACGAACACCCACATCAAAAGCATTCTACAGTTACTACTGCAGCTACGACTTACCCCTTTCAGGAAAATATAATCATGTGCGATTTTTCATGGGTCGTTTCTAAATAAATTCTGCAACCAATTCCGGATCCAGCCAGATCCGACCAAAATAACACACACGCTTACCCATGTACTGTATTTAGGATGCAAAAGTGGGACAAAATGGGAAAAGAGAGGATGTGTCAAATCAAATGGACCATTGTTGTTTGCTAATGCTGAAAGCTTACCTGAAAATAGACAAAAAACATATCGTTAGATTATATTTGCAACTCATGATAAAACCATTTTATACATAAGATACCATATAGAGAAACTATAATATTGGTAAAATATACTAAAATTTATAGTGAACAAAATAAAATCTCAAAATTCTTATCGCCATGAAAAAAAGATGAACTTCATGCAAACGAAAAAAAAACCAAAGTGTCCTGTTTTTAATGTGCTGCCTCAGGACAGGGCATTATAGTCGACCTTGCCAGTAAGAATTAAATACCACTTATCAGTTCACTTTTAGGTAAAGTGCAATTAACAGCTATAAAAACGTCTGAATTGAAACTTGATAGCGATATGGTAGTAATAAAAATGTGCTAGTTAAAAATACGTTGTTCCTTGCAGTAGCCACTTTGACGTTATCTCTACTATGCAATGTCACATACAAAGTTGTCGTCGTTCTATTGATAAATGTATCAAATATCATCATCATCCTTATTAATTCGTCCCAACTCCCAACAACCAAATTGGTCAGCCTACATGATTATTACATCATCATAAAAATGCACAATCAAATCGTCGTCGCCAACAGATCCACAATAAGTGCTACAAGAGATTTGGGGTTCTCTGTCGCATTGCTTACTATTTTTTTATTAACCCTGTATTATATTTATGCGAACAAAATGTGTGCTTAGTACGTATTGTGTATGTATGTTTCAGGGCTGAGCAGCTTCCTAATAAAGTTCTTAGGTCCCGTTTTCAATGTCGTCGCATTCTTATTTTCGTTGTCGATCTTTGTTGATATCTATTGAATTGTCTATGATTTCACGATAATGAAGCGGTTTCGTATCCGCTATTCTTTACAAGCTCTGCATGCATACATCTATTATTTGCCGGTCAATGTGAACTGTTAAAATGCATTTTTTAATACAAGGCACGGGCAAGTCATCTACATAATTATATATATCGTATATTCAGCCTGCCCAGGAGTCAGTTTTAAGCCATTACATTCCCCATGATGATGATGATCGTCTTCATAATCATCAAATCATCTCAATGGTCTGTTGTCTTACGGTAGTCGTTGTGCTTGTATATGAAATATAAACTGATAGCAGCATGTATGATGACTAGGACGGGATGGATGGGGGCAGAGTACCTGGTCGCTTCTACTTAACTTATTAGGTATATCTTTCATCAGCCAAAATAATTACTTCATCCTCATTAAAAATATAATACAAAAGATAGCTGATGAATGCACCTAAAAGAAAATTAGTTTTGTGCATGTACAAGATTACACATTATAACTTGAATGGAAATTCACCAGTAATCAGGTTAGGAAAATATTTTGCCATAATCTTGAAATGAAGCTGTTGTTACGGGTTTATTATCGCAAATTAAACCAAAACGCGGAATTTCTTGAATGTTTAACATAATGTTTATATTATATAGAAAGTATTCGATTTTATGTTGTGTTTGATTATCTCTTGTAAAAAAGCCAAATGAATTGTCGATAATCTAGATTGAATAGTAACGACAGGTTTTAGTTCATTAGCATCTGGCTAAACTTGCCGGTAGTCATAAAGGAATTCGTACATGTAATATTAAAGTGAAACAATGCACATTATTCTAGAGTATTCAACTATAATAGTTTTTATACTTTATTAGAGCAGTGCTCTATTGTTATCACCGAAGAAAAACGTGTAAAACATGAAAGCTCAGTGATTCGTAAAGAATTAAGTGTTGACAATGCAATGACGATTTATATCGCAAATTCAACAGTGTGCAAACAGGTTACGTATATACTGTACCATACATAAAAATGATTCACGCTCATGTAGTGCATCAGAAGAACAACGAATGTAATCATTTTGTTATGCATGATTTAAAAAAGGTTTCCAGATTTTTGTATCAGGCAAAATTCATACTCGCTTTTACTTAAGTAACTTTCATAATTAGAAAATAGATGTGTCCTTTTGATAAATTAGCCTGTTAGTATGCACAACAACGGTGATATGCTTCCTTAGAATAATTTAGTTTTCACAGAACCAGTCTCCTGTGCTTCCTTCCTTACTATCAAGTATTGTGATTCGATAAAAGTCATAATTTACACGAGAACATTAGTGTTATTCCTCCTCCTCCGCCTACACTTTGTGTGGTAACAACAACACAATTTAATAGCTTTTCATTAGACATCTAAAAGTGTGCAAAATTGTAAATAAATTTGCAATCGACGACTTGAACGAGACTTAATTATCTTCTTTTTTAATTTCTAATGAAACGACACGATACAAGTCATGTTACGCCAGTTTGAGGAATATTTTTTATTGCGCATGTGCTTTTTTGCTTTAAGCATTTTTTTAGAAATGTATTTTAATTGGCAGCAATAAAGTTCGCTTGCTTCCACATTGTTTAGCGAAAAGGATGACAGTAAAAAAAAGTTTGCTAACCTATCAAGTATTCATTAAGTCTCTTGAAAATGTACTTGAACTTTTTTTGTATTTCGTGCTTTATCTGTTCGTTAATGTCGATACATAAGCTGTTCATGGAATCTCTGATTGACTACTTTTATACTATTGTCATTTTACGGCTTTTAGGCTGTTGATAGATTCATCGTTTGTAACTACTCACTTATTAACAGTTTTAAAGCTGTAATAAAAATGTGTTCATGACTTGTATTGACGGCTAATGGGAAGTTGAGTTGTGATATACAAACATGTTGCACTCCACGTGATCTTGTGGACAATGAAAAATCCACTGTTGTGCTGATTCAACCATTGTTCAAGCTAAAATTGAGCAGCCCACGCTCTGATAATAAAAATGTACACGTGAGTTTGATGAATTTGTAGCCATCATTAATCTGCAGTTAAGAAAGGGCTCATCAGCTATTTTATTCATCACAAGAGTAATCATCAAAATGGCAAAACAAAACTTCCAGGTATATACATAATGTGGGTAAATTGATAAGTAAATCATCTGAGCATGTAGCATGTACAGTTTTACCATAAAATGTCACCCTGCAAGGTCAACCGGGGAATATATTGCATGAAATGGTCATGATAACTAAATGAAAAGCAGCAGTCAGTCAGTCAGTATAACATTAAATTTGATTTGATGTACAGTGTAGGATTGCTCATGGCAAATAATGCCTGCACACGCTCAACATTTTTTTATAATCTTGCCTTACTCAAACTTGATTGCAAAAAAATAAATATAAATTTGCTATCTTCGACTCACTCCACTACAAAATATAATGCATGAGCAAATCTATCAGATTATTTTTCACAATGAAAAGACGAAATTACTTTTTTCCTTCACAAAATTGGATTCCTTTTTCCCTACATGGCATTATGCTGGATTACCTTCGTATCGAGAGAAAAGCAATAACGTATTATCTGCTAAAAGAAGATGTACTTTCAGTCCTGTCAGTTATAAAATGACTAGGATGGATGCATCGCAGAAAATTGTAGTTCCTTTTTTACAAATTTTTACAAAAAGTTTAAAAGTACGGATATATTTTTGTACATGGAACGAAATGACATAATGCTGACTTTCTATGCTGGAGGACTGAACATGAAATGAAACTCAAGCTGTACTATGGAGAAATTTTTGGTTGTAAAATACGATTCTGACGTAATACACGTTATGTACACTGACTACCCCATTAAACTTCTATTTCCGCAATAGCATTCGTTGTGCATTTCAGTGAAATGTTCAAGTTTTTTCCCTCAATCCATTACGAACTTCAATGTATGTACATATATATTTACATTGAACATTTTTTATGACAACGTTGTTTAATTTGGAAATACATTTTTTTGCAGTTAATCTGGGCGAGTGACTTCTTTTTCCAATCTCTTAATAGAGCAATGAACTCAACTCATCTGGTCCGGAATTATAGAAATATTTTAATTTATAGAATTTGTTTTTGTACAAAAGTTCTTTAAAAGCAGATTGCTTTGGTTCATTTCATATAATAACTAACCCTTGCTGTCATTGAAGGGGCCACCAGTCAACATCATCAAGGAATCATATTTCTTTGATGATGAGAAGAGTATATTGCGTAACTGCAAATTTGATGGGCTTTGTAGTGCATATTTATATGTAATATGTACATCAGCTTATCGTAAACTACATCATTGCCTTCAGAAAGCGAAAAAAAGAAATGGAAAGTTGAAGCAAGTTGGATCGGTTGCTTACTTATCCTTGCACTACGGCAATATAAAATTTTAATTGGATTATTATTTTCAGTTTACAAAGTTAATGTTCACTTGCCTTGCTGCACCTAACAAGTCAAGTAGATATTAATTACCAGAATGAAATATGATAGCCATTGGATTTTTGGCAGTTTATCTCATTATTATTCAACTAGGTGAAAATTATGTCACACCAATTACGTTCTGCTTGACCTGTGTCTATTCTGCTCCATTACTCCGTTGCTAAAGTTCGCACACTCTCAAGAACACACCTTTTTTATTTTGTCGTGATGCTACTATAATTATTCTTCCCTTTTTGCAAACTCATATGAATCATTCATTACAACTGATTTGGTCCTTTTTGCACACGGCAGTTCTGGTCGATGAAATGTAAGCGGAGGAGCCTGTAAAAATAGTCGGTAATTGATCCTTAACTGTATGTTTGTAAGGAAAGCTTCTGTACAGTAACCTATTCAAACACCTACACAAAAACCCCAAATCAAAACCAAGCGAATCCTAGCGCAACTCTCCACGGTTTGTTCAAGATCATCGCAATTAGTGTTGAAAAAAGTCAGTGTTCATGGTGTATAAAATTACAAGAGACGACTCAATGACAATTTAACCTTTATCTCCAATTCACTGGATTTGGACTGGTGAAGCTTGGCAGGCGACCAACACCAACAAACACCACAAGAATACTAAAATCGGTTGTATAAATAAAAAATGTTCATTGCCCTTGAGTGTCGTAACAAGTAAGTATATAGCTCTATATGAACTATGAACATCTCTATAGTGTAACGTTAGTAGTAGTATTAAACCGGGTTTTAAGAAGAGAAAAAATGGGTTGCTTTATTTGAGCATTTATGCAATATTACTTGTCTGGTCGTCTAGTCTGATGGCTGGACAGAAAAAGATAACAATTTTTGCAAGAAAAATACGTTTTCTTGATTTTTTAACCAGATAAGAACTAAACTCTTTTTCTGCTCCCCCACAGTTTTAAGTAAGAATTTTTTCCCAAGACGTACACAGTAATCTGTCGCACCGAAAAAATGATGAGTAATAATCTGGCATCACCCATCCAGACTACTGAAGTTCAATTGCCTATTCATCCATTCCTGTGCAGACTTTATAATCTTACTAATGCACGACACCTGCAAAATTTCTCGAGGGCATGAAATTACGAGCGTGTATAGTATGCATGTGTCGATTACCGGCCCAATCCATTAGCCCAATTTACCATATTTAGACAGAAGCATTTTTCGCAACAATTTTTTACGAAAAGTAGATAAGTTAGAAGAGGACAAGGTTCAAAAAGTACCTGCCCATTTTGAATATCAAATATCACACTTTTTAGTCAGCAAAACGTTTTTGGAGGCGTAAAGCCTGTCTTTGCCATTTTGCTATGCTGCTGTAGCGAGAATGGAGATATTTAACGCAAGCAGGTTTATTAAAGTAACTTTTATCACTTTTGACAAAAATTCTATTTACATTTTTGCAGCGCTATTCCTTTCTCAGAGTTTAGTTATTTTATTTGAAAGCCTGGCTCTGACTGGTAGTGATGAGGATGATGATGAAATGCGAATACTGCCAGCGGAATATTTTTAGTTCACGCAAAAATGTAGGCATGAAAAGTAATGTACTTTTCATTTCATTAAAATGTCTTCGAAAACTTGAACTACGAGTATGTACTGTGCTGTGTGTACAGTCAAGAAAAGTTGACAGCATCTCATCTCATTACCGCAAAGACTACGTTCTCGCTACGAAGAGATGGAAGCTGAGAGTGACTAGTGACTAATGCATAATGTCATATTTTACATTTTCAAAATTGCAAATACTAATTGACGAATCGAATCCACATGCAATCACAAAGTTCATTCTAGCGAATACTTTATACTCAAGGAAGCATACAACTGGAATAACTTATTTCCATGTTTTTATATGTATCGACAATATATGTTTATACAAGTAAAACCTATTCAATTTTCCATCTCCTCCCACAATCTACCTCATCTTTTTTTCTCGAAATACCTACACTGAAATGTAAATTGAAATAACAAGTGCACTCAACTCTCATCAGCAACCCCACCACACCACCAATAACTAAATCTAATTTCCGTAGTCATCAAAAATCTTTCTCTTGCTATGTAAATTGAAAATGAAATGAAAACAAGATACACACTACGCAGGGATTCCTTGAAGAACTGTTACTAATGCCAAGAAATCTTAATTTTTACACGTAATAGTCAAAGTAAAAGCTTAAGATTAGTAAAAAATTATTACGTTTTCGATAAGGCATAAATTTTTTGTACCTACATCAATTTTTTTAAAACCATTCAGTCAAATATATTGTATGATTTTTTTGTCATAATGATGAAGAGGCAACAGTGAGTGCTGATAGAATAAAAATGGCATTTTTGTAATAAAACTCTTTATGGAAACTGGTTTTCTGCGATTCGCAATTTTCAATTTTCGCAACTACACACATAAAAAACAAGTAAGGTAATACGTAATAACGTAAGCGTTACCTTGAAAGACTCAAAACATCTATTTACTCTATTTACTCTTCCATGTGTTAACTATTTTACATCACGAAACGGAAATAAATGAATACAAAGTTACTGAACCGTTTCCTTTCTTTTCTCTTGTAAAAGCGATTACATTTCTTTTCCTTCTTATTGCTGTCACTTTTATACAACCTGGGAAAGAAACAAACAGGAGGAGAGGAGAAAAACTACAGTGTGAAACGAAACGACGTAAGCACTCTTATGTTATTATTTTGTGCACACCTGTAACCCACATTTAAACAGAAAAGTAAAAGTTTTTCTTGATCTGCACTACCTATGCTTGTTAAAAATACTGCGTCGTTCACACGGGAAGTCTTCCTCAATAGACGAATTGCTTACATATTAGAATTGTTTGCCAGCTTAAAAAAGAGCAAACAGAAGGCCACATGAAATAGTCTGAATTTACACATGTATGATGCAATTCTACCATGATAATATCTAGAGAAAAAAGAGATTTTTACTGAAATATACACACTACCCACTAAATACACACTATACTAGATCAAACTCCATAGACAACTGGCAAGATATTTTTTGTGGTTTGGAATAATACAGACATAGAAAATAGTTGGATATAATGGAAAACAGACGAAGAAAAGCAATAAGGAAAATAACAACAATAGAAAATAAAAATCTACAAAGATGTTATTCGAGAAAATAAAAGAATCCGAGACAAAGAAAACAGCTGCAGAATCTCGATGCGTAGTCCTCTCCACTAATATTTTTTTGTATGATTCACATAAATAACTACGACGTAACACAAGAATGAAAAAGTTCTTTCACCTTCGAAGCAATGGGGTCACGGCATAAGTTCCTCCTTGCGCTGAAAACTTCATTTTTACAATGCGTGGTAAATTGGTGCTAGTGCGGAAGTAAGTACACTCCTTTTTCTCTTGGAGAAGGTGGCAAGTACATCAAGCGTTAAATAATTTCCAAGTATCTACATCACAACGATATATATGGATATTTTTTCCTCTGATTCATTTAGACCAAAAAATAAAGAACAAGGATTCTCTTTTCTCACTTCACATCTTTTCCAATGAAAACACATCAAATGAACGGAGAACAAAACTTGACGATGAGTGTCAGAGAAAGTGAAATATCATCTTGTTGGTAAGTTCAGTATTCACTTTTCACTGTTTGAGAGCATTGTAAGAATTTTCCAGACAAAAAACAGCGCTTTGTTGTAGAAGCACATAAATCTTTTTGCACCTTGTGTTCTCTTTCATTATACACATATTGCCGCAGCGAATACATAACTCTTCTCCTCACCTTCATCCAACATCTAACTCAATCAACCCCACTCACCTGTGAGAAAATGGAGAGAAGTAGTACCACAGTTACCGTTGGATTATTAAGATGGAAAAAATTGCTCAATCTATCAAACGTAAATTTCCTCTTTGATTCGAGCGAGTAAACACTTTATTTCAAAATCTAATGTTCCTTCGTTTGGCTGAAAATTCCACATATATATGTTTTACTTTGCCCTTGTTGCTGATATTGCTTCATTGCACACGCTATACTTACTTCGTGACATAATAATAGCGGTTGTCATAATTTGTACTCGTGATGATGTTACATAGGTATAAAATACACAGATGTATAAAATTCTTGAATTATTTTCTCTTTCTCGCTCTTGTCAATACGTCGTGGATTTGAGAGATAGATTGATGGAATATTTTTTGCGCTCAACCTACAATAAAATCGAATTTGTTACAAATCAACTCTCTTTACCATTCTATTTTTTTACACTTAGATTGTGGTAAGTTGCCGTAAACCTTACTATAACCCAATTTTTTTCTTCACTTTTATTTCTCCACAAAAATTAAATTTAGAAACAGAAATACGCAAAAAACTGAATTCTCCGATGCTATTACAGTACCTGTCAAACTCAAAACTCCAGAGCGTTTGTCGACTAGAGATCCTCGTTTTTCGTATTTCCAACTGTGCAATCCCCACTTTTTGTTTTTAACATTCCAACAACCTTGTTGCGTACTGGTTCGTTTATCATCTCAGACATATGTATTCAGTACGCCAGTCATTCTGATCTAATATGCAAGGGAATACATTCTATTTCTGTTCTGTAAAATTGTCTTTGCGTATTATATACACGTTTTAAATATATGAATCTAAAGTACAGTTTTGTGTAAATATTGTAAAATGTATTTAAACGTTATACCATGTAAAACTATAAAATGTTAACTCACATCACGTTTCGACATTCATCATCTACATATCAAGTAAAATTCATGGATTTCTGTAAAGCCCATCTGCATCGAGATAACGTGAACGTGAGTATTTGCGCACATTTGGGATTCACAAAAAAACAATTTCAAAAATATTATACTACTTGTCTGTTGATTCAAATTAAACTAATATGCATATGAATGAGAAGTAAAGAAGGCACCCTTTTAAAACCTGAGCACGATATAAGTTTTTGGACAGTATCAAGTTTTTTATATTGGTTTTTTACAACTTTTGTAGTACAATGGTTGAGACTGGAAGAGAGAAGGTAGCAGCTTTCGCAAGAAGCAAAACTGGGAAACAGGTTGTTGTACTTGTTGTTTTGGTTGTGTATTGTTACTTGTTAAAGCTCAGCACAAGCAATGCCGTTGCCTGAATATAGTAAGCACCAGCGGGAGTGTACGGCAGTAGTCTAATCATTTATGCAAAGTACCTGCCAGTCGGTCTTGTTTAAAGCTTAGTGCAACTAACACATGTTGATTTTTTACGAAAATACCCGTCAGATTAATAGGATGACACATCAACCAGACAGACTTTAATAGTTTGGATTTGCAAGAACGTAAATACTTGTTTTCACAAATGCTACATCAGAAAAAGCTAAGATGTTAGGAAGACCTATTTTTGTGCAATGGAACGTCACAGATCTAATTTGCTTGTAGCACCAGCACTATGTAAATTTGCAAATGATACTTGTGAGGAGGCAGATATAAAAAACCAAATTAAAAGGTTCTCAATAGATTGTTTTGTAATGCAACAACTGCTTTTTCGATGATTTTGTTCCACGTTTTGTTAAAATGCCATTTTTAATTGAAGGGAAAATTGAGGAAATTTTGGTCAATTTTCTCAAAAACTTAGCACGTTTTCAATCCAAGTGTTGACAACTCAAAAAATTCACACCCACACCATGGCACTTCACTTGGTACAGCAAAACTTTTATAATATTCCGGTGAAACATGATGCGCGTGACATTTTAATAATTACCTTTCAACTTTGATCTGGAGGAAATGCTATAATAATGACTTTTTATATAATAAATAATCATTTTGTAAGCGATGCTGTAGTTCATTTTCTATATTTATGCGTATTGTTTCACATTTATCACAGCATATTTAGTTAGTTGACTTCATAAACTTTACTTTCCATTCTAATATTCTTCACTTCAGGCCTCTAATAGAGGCATGCACATGGTCAGCAAGGTTAACTACACGAAGTCTCAAACAGGACTTGACAAAATGCAAAATATAAATGATATCAGTGGTTCATTAAATCAGGAATAATGTAAATGCGAAACAATAAATGTCAGTTTGCTCTTTGGCAAAGACTCCTTGCACTATAGTTGAAATTTTCATACTCATTTGTCTCCAATGCTCAGGTATTACTGATTACACTAGAATCTGCATAGAATTATCATGATGTACCTACACACTACATGCTCATCTAGATAATCCCTGTTAGTCGGCATAAAACAATAAAAGAGCTCAACAGTGTATCTCCACTTGTACATTTATATATTATCCTAGACCTCATCACTCTTTAACATATGTCATGCATGTAAACCTCTATGCATGTCATACAATAATAAGCCTAATATGTCGTTTTCATTCGTCTCATTAGGGAGATAGGACTCCTTCATTTTCTAATGACTTCCTCCTTCATTTAAATACGAACTATTCTATATCCACAATTAATTTACCTATATCCCAGCCTACGATATACTGCAAAGGTTAATCATTTTACCTATATTTGATATAGACATCGAGAGAGACATCACATGCATCACTTGAACTTATCTCACTTTGAGCTCTAGTGATGCTTGTTTGCAATTGTAATCTATAATCATATCCATTACTATTATCTCCTCATTCCCTTTTCTCCTTTTTTCCGATCAAAGCTGATCCGATCAGTGAATTATTGTCATAAAGCTTATGGGCATGCGTACTCAGTATTTAGTAAGTAGCAATTATTCTATACACTTTTGACTTTTTTTCTTGCATTCCTGAACGAAAGCTTCTTGATACACAGAGATTGATTCTTCTTTTCTTACAACATGATCCATGCCTCCGGGATAAATAAACTAGAAAAATAAACGAGAACGCTTGTTTAACCCAGCTTTTTTAATCTTTTTAAAAAGTAAGCCAGGCAGGCAATTGAAGGATTAGCAGATTGCGAAAAGTAATACAGAAAAATATCTGTATGAAGAAAGTCCCATAAACAAGGTTTATGCTATTTCACTACACGTTTTCATGAAGGTCGTTTTAAAAACCTCATCAGAATAAGAAGAAAAATATAAAATTCTTTGTCACTGACATTCAGCTCAAAACGCTGCACCTACATGTGCACATATCATCTACTATATAGCGGTCTTCAGTGTAAATAACAAATTGCATGTGTACGCCCAATAAGCTGATGATAAGGTTTACCTTTGAGCATGGGATTCGGAAGGATGTGCGATGAGATGTAAAATAAATAGAAGGATTAATGATGATGTGATCATTTAGAACGTTGTTTTTTTTGTTTGGTGATCTAGATCTCTGCGAGACTAAATAAAATATGCGTACATGTTTCAACAGGTTTGATCAGAAAACCTACTACGGAAAATTAACCTTGCGCAGAATTTATAATGAGATACTGTAATACGCGATCTTTCGCTTATGCACGCAGTCTTTTTCACTTCTACTATCATTTTTGCATTAATTTTACTTGATTGTTGTGATCGTCCTCTTTGGTATCATGTATCAAATCAACCCGATTCGTGTAAAAGATGGAAAACGTCATTTGCATAGAACAAGTAATAATTTTAAAAATTACCATGTGCAGACGAACTTCAATTTTTACAAGTACAGGTTTGAGAATATCTGTTATTTGCTTGCTTTACTACGAATCACAAGATTTTTTACTTCGGCTGTAGTACCTACTTTTTAATAACACAATGCAAGTAAAGTGCGTGCACAATATAATAGCGAAGGTCGTAATCTTGAAAAATATTTATTACAAAAAGCCTTTAATTAAATCCTCCTCAAATTGATGGCTTTTAAACGAATTTTAACTTGCAACACTGCAAATGTTTTGATTTTGTAAGGAAATGATTGGGTCTTGAAAGATTTTTTTTAAACCTACAAAAAACAAATTATCCTACACATTTTTTTATTCCGATTCCGGCACCTAATGAAGGGCACAATGAAATTCAATGAATCTAGTCTGCACAATCTTTGAGAGAATTGTCGACTTAACTGTTGTGTAGATTTCTCTTTACACACGTACACACAATGGTCACTACACAGACACAATCAAAATTCATGCTGGGATAAACCATGTTTGGGAATCACTATCAGGAACCTCTTTTGTTTTTGTTTTTACCAAGTCACCTTTCTCTGATTTACAGAGTATTATTAGCCCTTAGAATGTAATGATGACGTAACATTGCCATTATTGCCATACACTGAATACGTTAGTAAGATGATTTGTCAATGATTACTAAACACTACACAAAAACCGTTAAAACTTGCGCAATTAGAAATGTAAATATCCATGTATTTTCAAAAAGGAACATGATTGAAACATTTCAGGTATTCTTACACAATTGCAAATTTCCAAATAAGGAGAAATTCTAATATTTTAACGATTCTGCGGATGATTATAAAATTAGCTTGCCTGTCGTTACATGTTGTTATTGGAGGTGGTTCTATGTGTACACTAAAAAGTGAGATCTCTGAGGTGGTGACTCACTGAAGGTAAGTATTAAAAGTGAGTTTATTTGTGCAGCTCTAAATACCACGATGATACCATCATAGTTTTATTATCTAACTATCATGTACCTACGTATGTGTTAACAACGATAACTTTTTAAGACTTAGCTTACGATTAACTTTGATTGTATCAAGGTTTTTGATATCGATTTCACGTTTTTTTATTCTTTTACATTACCAACATAATGCATAAGACAAAAGCCCATCCAAGAACAATTATCGTTATTAAAGAACAAACCAGCAAATTGTTCTTTGATATGAATCTAAAATGGTCATTATAATTTTTCTGTTTACTTGTTAGTTGCAACTAACAACTTCACCAGAAAAAAATCGTTTTCACTTTACCTCCGTTGCGTTACAGCATAAAAGATAACCTACCTACCGTGTTATATAAACCGAAAGTTTTGTGTTTGTAAATCAAAGCGTGTCACCCACCACGAATAACATATAATTAATTGCGAATCACATTCCAATTAAAGCTGCACTCTTATCATTAACATTCTTCTTAAATAAATATCATTTGTTCAAATCAAATCGGAATTGAAATAATAACAATAAAAAGTCAAACATTATTAAATATAATAACGACAAGAATGCCGACACCACAACAAAACGAGCTCTCTCCTCCCCTTCTCTTTCTTATATATTTTCCCTTTAGGCGATTTTCCTATATAACTATTTATATAAATATCTTTTTTTCTAGTTTTTATCTATTCATGTTCATATTTAGTTCATAATTGAATCAGACAAAAAGGGAAGAGAACATAGCCAATTAGCTTGGCATTTTTTTTCTAGCAGACTGTGTCGGTTATCAAAAAAATGTCGATACGTTAACAAGTGAGAAAGACAATGATGTTGGTGAATGAACACTGACAACAACACGACAACACTATGCCTCCAACAGGGCATTCTGATAGTGTGTGCATTGTTACCTGAACGTAACATGATGATTTCGATTCGACTCGATCAAAAAACTGCAAAGTCGACGTGATACAGGTAATACAAGAAACTTAGCAATGCAAAGGATATTTAACTACCTATTTACGACGTGCCTACACAAAAACATTACAACAAACATGCATATAAATTCATAATAAATAAATATCTGATGCATGACTATTCATTCATATTTTTTCAATCAATTTTTTATATACTCGTCATTGTTATCATCATATCCGCAAAAGAAGTGAATGTATTTGCCTTTTTTATTAATGTGGACACACTCCGAGTTCTTCAAAAGAACTAACAAGCAGTTATGATATGATGTTTTCTTATTTTTTTCTTAAATAGGTATATTAAATAAACATAACCACGCCATGTCACAAAAGAGAGATTAAAAAAATGAGATGGATGACTAGCGATATTAGTTGCAACCAATAAAATTATTAAACTATAAAGTGCACAGTTATCTTTTGAGCTACACTGCTGAGGAGGGTTTTTATTGCTCAATTAGTGTTTCTGTACAGAGACTCTTGATAAGAAAGGAGATCGACGAATATAATGATGCGATGAATCCATAAAGGGTAATATATTCTCATAATAATGATTTGCAACAATATTAGTCCACATGAAGTCTATTCGGAGGCCGGTTATTTAAAAGGCAGTTCAATTTTATTTTAGCATTTGTATAGGTATATAAGTTAAAACAAGCAAGTTTCCTCTCTTCTTTTACTTTACTGTCAATTTGAAACAAAGTATAATAAAATAGACGAAGGTCCTATAAAAATATGATTTTTACTACTTGAAACAATAAATAAAGAGCTTTGCCAATAATTTTTAAACTTGTAGTTGTAGTTCCTGATCAACCGCTAATTATTTTCAATGTCTAATGCATAGAAATGTAAACACGGACGAATATTTTCATTGTTATACAAATAATCATGATCTATATACGTCCCAAAGAAATATGTTCCGTCTGGTCTGGGTTTGACCCCTTCATTCACACACACACTCATTTCTTCGATGATTGTATTATAATATGATAGCAAATTATTACTAAGAGCCCATTTAAAACTAAGATAAGATATCGTGTAATTGTAAATCATATATGAGATCCTGTCAAAATAAGTTAAATCCTTGCTCTACAAATTCAGATTCTATATTTTCTTGTTTGGCCATTCAACTTTTAATACCAGTAATCTGTCGACCTATGCTTTAAAAAACTGTTTTAGTATGTCAAACCAGCATGCATTAGCATTGTATTTCTTTATGTTTACTTATGGAACATAATTTAGATGAATAAGTAGTGCTTAGTGCTTACTCTTTGTTGTTCGGGTGTTTCTGTAATTATCATCACTTACATTATGTTATTGTTGTTTAGAAAAAAACCGGAATTGCTTATTACGAGACAATGTGTGATAGATATTTAAATAGTGATATTATGTGGATTTATTATGATGATTACAAACGCTGGCATCAGCCTTGAGCGTTGACTACTTTCAGCACAATTGTTTCAAGTCTTTTTTCTGCATACAATTAGTTGAGAACCACAAGCACATAATACGACGTTTTTGTATGGATATACATAATTTCTAATAATTATATTACCAACAACATAAAAATACAAGATCTATCGCAGCGTTTGATAATACTGAAAACTAGTCGTAGTCGTCAATTCTTTTTTTACTACAACAGGTACACTTGTACTTTGCATAAGTTTATGAGTAAGGTGCACTCATAGTCAATTAACTCGCATGAATGAATCGTGTTCCTTTGTTTACACATATTATTACATTTTTTAATGAGTCATTTCCAGCCATAACTGATAAACATGCTTATTAGCCGCGATGATTGTTTCCTTAATGAGAGTTAATTCTACCGTGTTCCTCATTAAAATAAAATCGTGTAGTTTAAAAACTTATTTGAGACACTTTTGAAAATTTCTTGTAATGAACCTCAGTTATATGCAGTGCATTTTAAAGAGATTTTTAATTACGTATTCATATTTTATGATCTACAATACATGCACAATTATAAGGCAGCCAAGGCAGGTAAAGGTTATAAGTTACAAAATTATGGCGGTGATATTCAAGGATGATTACATGTAACATTGTTTTCAGCTTTTTTTAAATGCTGCGGTAATTAATGATCACAAACATGACGCAATTCTAAGGCACCAGGTGGATCTTAAGATGCATAATTAGGTGATGTGGCACAGGGGAAGAAAGATAAACCACAATGAAGATGTGGATGTAATGATATTTCAATCTTATCTTCCGGGCTTTGTTTTTTCCTCCTGATTGGTACTATTACAAAATTAAAATTTCTTCAACCCTCGAATCTACACGGTGGTGTTGTCGTGATCCTCATCGGGTTTTATGATTATGATTATGATAATTGCGTTTTACTACCTTCGACAACTAAGCATGTGACCTATTACATGAGTTTTAATTACAACATGGATGCTCACGAGGTGACTGGCACATGGGCTGGTGAGTGGTGGGTAAAATAATTAGCTGATTTACTTATTTTAATTAATTTCCGGGATTTGTTCGTATTATGTTTCTATTTTTAGAATTGATCCTGTGACTTAATTAAATTAATCTCTGGGAGTCAGTCAGTAGGCTAAAATTACATGCTACTGTGTTTAACAAAATCTGTTTGCTTGTATTTTTGCTACAAGGCTAAGGCGTAATCTGATTTGATCGTAAACAAGTTTGATTACTAATTACAATACACTGAGACGACAAAGCCGTCAAAATGGGGACCCTGAATAGTGACGGCAGGTATCCCTGACCTGACAGCCACCTACATATTAAAAGCGTGTTATTGGGTGTACAACCGAGTTATTATTAGGTAGGTTTAGGTAGGTATCGATTACCTACTCGTATTACTAAAGTAAAATATGATACATTTAATGCATGCATGCTTAATAAAACCGGATACAAGATGAAGGCTACGTCAAATGTCAGCATGCGAGCTACAGAGTACGTCAACGGTCGAGGTTTACGTAAAATATCATATCTCAAAGATTTTGTCGAACTTAATTTCCTTATTTCGTACAGTTTGACAACGGCAAAAATAGGAGCAAGTTTCTACCTTTTACATTAGTTACATTAAAATTGCCTTTCGTATGATTTTTATGGATTTTTTTGGATTTTTTCCATCACATTTATACAAACGTAAGACCGTAAGGGGACATGAATATTATCAAGAGTCAAAGAGGCAAATTTTTGACAAAATTAACCAAAAGAAATGGTATTTTGATCGATGTCAACACTGATTTTTTTTCAAGCAATGTCGTGGATAAAAATTTCTTCTTTCTCAAGAGACAAGAAATGAGATGATAAAAATAAGTTGAAATTATGACGGCGATGATGTGAATACCGAAAACGTGCAGGTAATCTTAGTTTCAACGTGCCTCGCTGGTTGTCTACATTCTGCATAGAGGGAAAATCTTTTACCTGTATGGTATTGTTATTGTTATGCCACAGGATTAAATGAAGTGGAACGGTAGAAAATACCGTAATATTTGCGAATTCATTAATTAAATGGTTCTCCGTGGAAAAAGAAATCACGAGCCACAGCACGAGATACACATCATTTAGCAAGAGCGAGAGAGATAAAATAATAAAATAGGAGTTAACGGACAGAAGACGAAGAAAAACAATAGATATTCTCTAGATTTTATGTGCAGCCATCAGCAAATAAAACGAATTCGGTTTGTTCTTCTGTGTACCATTTAAGGAAGTCTTCAGAGATTTCCCAATAACGTAACGTGTGTTCTTACGCAAACGTAGCATTTCGAATGCTGTTTCAAGATAATAACTAGCTGCTAGACGAACATAAAAAAGGTCTCTGTTCAAATCATTATCTGCTTAAAAGATGGTCGTACACCTGTATACCTGGGTTCATATAAAGAAATCATAATATTTGTACCCAGGTTTTCCGTGCACTTTTTTGATTGCAAAATTAACAAGGCTGTCTTCTAAAATTTATCTATGCATACACTATGCGCATCAGCCACCTGAATTACGCCAGGTCAATGTGAAGCTTTCCTTTCCATGCATTCTCTAGTTTGGACTACTTACACTTTGGTAAGTCTAACCATCATCATATTGCCCCAGTCCCATATTCTATCTCACGTTTTATAATCACTCCATGGTATCATGAGCAATGAAACAAGATCAGCAATCAGCACCATAAAATTACGGAGATGGAACCAAATCACATACACATCAATAACATCACCTCATAATCCTTTTTACGAAAATGAGTCCAGGCCAGGGTCCATAGACTTAACAAGTGTTCATTTGTGCAATGGACTTTCTCCTTTTGACCTTCAGGATTGCAACTTCCACTGATTTGCGCACTATTGAGTGTTCATAATGCAGTAATTCTGTTTATTTCCTAATAGTCAGTGAATTCATTATATCTTATTTTGTTTTCGAAGTATCTATCGTGTATAGAGGTATTTATGGCCTTATTATAATCAAATACTCCCAAAATGCAGAAAACATGTGTAATAGTTTTTGTCTAACAACTCCTCCGTCTGAAGGTCGACTATTTTGCTCGATAATGTTCTATATATCAGTTCAGTTTTATCTAACTCACCGAGACAACTTTTCGCACATTAACTTATACAATTAATTTCTAGTTCCACCAATGTCACTTGTACCGAATGCCTCTAGTCGTGAAATACGTGCGAAGTGAACACTATTTCACACTATTTTTATTATGTCATACGTACTCTTTTCTAGTCTAGTAGAAGTGAGTGGCTGATTACAAGATTGCAGTAAGCATGTTGTCACGTTCCATGTTCAACTTTACTGGAAATGACGCGAATAACAAGACCATTGAACATGAACATGTTTATTTTCACTTGAGCTGTTTTCACTCTTCTTGCTCTACTTGAACATGAACTTGATCATTTTCCAGAAGTACCTGCAATATACATGCTTGCTTCGCTGGCATAGAAAAATACTGTTCATTCACTTGTCTGTTTATATGTTACACAGTACACAGTAGCTTCATCTTGTCACATCTCAAACCACAAAACCATGTATATACTTAAAGTGGGTGACAATTTTATATCCAAAATAAGGTGCAAGCGTTTGCAACTCGAAAGTACTTGAAGATTTCGTTCCACAATCTACATTATAACTCGCACATGATATGTCAAAACACTGTCACACGTCAAACACTCTGCTTAATGGAAATTTAAGATTGATTGATAAACACACATACATACATGATATGAACGTTTACGTGTTGGTTATATCTTCAGTAAATAATGTTTTCCTATAGTTTCTACTTTTCCACTTTCAATTAAAGTACTTGACTAAACCAATCTGTCTCTAAATTCAAAATTATTTTTTAATTTGTTTCCGAAGCACTATATATTTTGGCTACACCATCAACTCTCTTACACTTGTGAATCCCAAGTTGGGATCTGATCCATCATGGTAGTGCAGTGTATTTATGTCATCAACGATCAACATGTTTGTAAAACAAAAATACATACATAGAACTCTTGTGACAAAATTACCAAATCAACTTGAAGAGAAAATGATTACTTCTCTCTGAGAGGTTGTTCAAACAAAGCTGATAATTAAAGTGTAAAATTAGACGGTTTATAAAGACGTTTACATATTTCCGCATTTATATCAGTTCATGCATGTACATTTGGTTGACACGAAGAACGAATGTGATAATTAACTCCAATATACCAGATAACAATCCAAAAACATGCTGAAGAAGACAAGCTCTTTAAAATAAGATCATATACTACGCACTACGCAGCCTTTTTTCTTTCCTGTTGTGTAGGAAAATTTATAGAAAACAAAAACACGTTCCCTTGTCCAGTGTTCACGTCACCATATACATATACACGTCATTTGCATGATAATATTAGAAAAACAACGTTTTTATCCATTCCAACTATCATGTGAGATGTGAGACTCTTTATTGTGTTGAATTCAGTATTACACTTGAACACTGCTTCTCGTAACAGGAGAACAACTACTATGAAAAAAACTGTTCTGTCAGCAGTCTTTTCAACTCGAAAAAATAGTGGAGACTTGAGACAACACAGCCCACAGTATTCATTTCAACACAAAAACAATATTACACCCTTGCACATTTTTTCAAAGGGCTCTTCTGCTTCTTGCATGTACGGTCTCTCACTCCCTTCTCACTGTTTTACTAGATGCAGGCAAAGGTTTTGTTCGTATTTGCACTCACTCACTCACACATTGCCCACATTGCATTGTCTGCTCACTACCACTGTCAAGTTGTGGAACCGCATCGTGCAGCAAAAATGCATATGATTATTACAAAATATGGATATAAAACACAAGAACTTCATTATACTTGTTTATGTGCCATGATTTGCTCGTCAAAAATGCATCGTCAAGTTCATGATGCACCACTGACACACACAAATGGGCTGAAGAACTGTTCGTCCATCCGTCCACTTTTTCTCAACTGAAGCTCAATGAAAGGTGGTAAGAACTAGAATTGTGTGCATATCATATCTGATACGCACGCAATAACGTTACACTGGCTTCAAATGGGTGGGCTATTGTATGAGTACGAGGAAAGTTCTGTATTATGATAACATTGATAACGTTCATTTCATGCAATATTGCTAGTAAACCAATTAATAGAGCAATAACAATAGACAACAATGCAATGGCACGTCATTGTGGCTACCACAGCTGGTTATACTACTTTTAACAAAATCTACCGAAAAGATAACTTCTGGCTGGTAATATAACAACTTGTATTGCTACCTGTAAAATTTAATGCGACTCTTTAAAGATTATTAAATCTTGCTCGCACACACTGATCACATACACATGATGATGTGCTCTTTGTATTTTGCTTCTTTATTCGACTTAACTTTAAACGTAAATTTTAGTTTTTGTTAAGTGTGGCGCTTGTGAGTGAGCAACGCTACAGCTTTGACTGCTTTAACTAGTCTAAAGACGACATTGTAATGTACATAACGCATCCGCATCAGTTTACTGATACGAAGCGACTCATTTTTAACTACCCAGCAAAGTAATGATAATTGTGTGCACATTTATTGGTACAAAATGCATTGCATCTGCTGTTTAATATTACATATTACATACCTATTAAAAACGTGTGTGTGCGACATGAATACTTTACAGTATTGTGTAATGTACATTCATTTTCTTCATGTATTATGATGGGATGATGATCACGAAGATGTTGTTTCCTAAAATGCATGTTGTGGTGTGAACTAGACAGACGGCTGTTAATACTACTCAATGAATCGGAATTGTACCTCTGTGAAAAAAGACAACACTCCACAATGAAAGTACATGAATGAGTGAACATCAAGAGCCATTCTAACTTTTTGGAGCAGCCCATCATCACACTACGTTCATCTGTTGTACTTCATCTTCACCAACAGCATCAATAATTCTTGTCCGCTTTTTTACTATTATGGACTCAAGTCAAGTGCCCACTTAATATTATTATTATTCATTGATGTAATGCAGTGTAAGTAATGCGAGATTACCATTTTAACTCATCTCCCCATTCACACACACGCATATGAGGGCGAACCTAGTCGGCAATATGAGTCAGCATTCAGCATAAACGCATCTCTTCTTCCCCGTCAAATCACATTGCCCTTCAATTTATACTTATTTACATGAGAAGCACCATGTGTTTAAACGCATATATTTTATACTAGTCCGGATTCAAGCAACAAAAGACTACAAACAAATTATTGCTGGTTAACGATGAGAAAAGCTTAGTGGCATACACAGTTATGGATGAATGAAAAGTTGTACATATATACAAGTGTAAGTAAATGGCCATTAATAATCAGTATCATGTATTTCAGGAATTACATATATTACGTATTATTTAAATTTAACCGAAAAGTCACCGCCGACACCGCTTTCATACACAGCAATACGGTTGAAGTAATACATGAAACATGACTTTACTGACGCTTATATATTTCCTTTCCTCTAGAAAATGTACTGCTTTTTAACAAGCTCATTTTATTGCTCACAGTCTCAGTGTTTTCATAGTAAAAACGTATGGAATGCCCATAGTCACTCACTCATTTGATTCTCCAACGAATGAACATACATCGATTCTCTTTTTCAAAAACCGATTCTCTCTTTGACATTTTGACTTGTTTCTTCATTTTTTATTCTCTAGGGAGTGAGTATGTACATATCCATCATCGTCATCATCACAGTTTATCAGTCAGGACGACGATATATGTGATGTGTATCGGCTCATTCTCATTCTTTTGACGACGGTTTTACGATCGTCACAAAAGTTGCTACATGTAGGCATATGCATTTTCCTCATTTTATAGATGAAAGTGAAGGTGTGTATATGAGGAGCTGCTGTTATCTCGACAAAAAACCTAAGCCTTACTTTCTTTTACTGCTGCCCTTCGCTCTCAATGAGGATGAATTGGATTTCCTTACTTTTACAACCTGACTAATCTTTTACTGTTGTCGGTTTTAAAATTATTTGATAGTGTAAATTAAAGATATATCTATGATACATGAAATTTAATACCCAATAATACCTACTTAACAGGAAGAGGGTGAGAAATTTATTATATTGCCCATATATTTACATCAAATACAAGAACATAATCGTTATAAAAATGAAACTGGTGGAATTATATTCACAAAAACACATAGTTACTTTTTAGAGAGATTATTAGCATTTTTATGTACAGCTTATTATTAATTTACGTGGGTGTATATGAGTATACAAGTTCCTTTTATATTTTTTGTGTAATATGATAAAATTATTAATAATCGTAAAGTCTGCTAGTTACTGTCGATTCTTTCTTTTCTTGAGAATTTTAATATACATAAAACTAAAAAAGTGAGTATTGTACTAAAGATAAGAGGATTTTTATTATCTTCTTCCCATTATTTTTTTCATTATTCTCATGTTTCATATTTGCTCTTTCTATCTCATTTATGAAAAAATGTATCATGTGGAGAAAATTAATACTTTATTAAATGGAGATCGGTTGAGGTTTGCTGGAAGAGAAATGTAATTTTATTTTAATGATAAAAGAGTGTTGTTGGTCGTTGGTCCACTGAAGCAGGTATGTCTACAGTGTGCACCGTATTATACTTACCGTACTCAAGTAAAGAGACAATTTTTTTACATGCTTCGGGCAAAAAATGAATGCATCTTATCTTAAGCAACATTGACCTTGATAACAGGGACAGTAATATTGCCATGATGTATCCAATTTTATCATTTTAAATTGGATTACTATCACACGTGCGTCATAATCATGATATTATGCTTTCTTAGAAATGGATTATTATTCTGTCCAGTATTAACTTTGTCTGAGTTTGGTGTACATGCGATCTCATTTTAGTTTCATTTTACCCCAGCTGATTATCCTTGAAAATGTGTGAATACTTCAATACTCTATCGTCGTATAAATCGTGTCCTCCAAAAACACATTTAAAGCCTGAAAATCTTTGAATACATTCATAATGCATATGTCTGCTAGATGATAGTAGTAGTAGTAGCCTCAAACGAGAATTTTTAATGCATAACAGTTCTAAAATGTTGAATGTAAGTTCTTCTCGACCTTGTCTGTGAAAATATAACCGAAGCTTTGAATCGAATTCTAGCAGATAAAAGTTTATGTTATAGCAATTTAACGTTTTGGTGTGTAATTTCCGGTCCAGGATTTGATCTCCAAATGTCTTCTGTCTTCACAACAAAGTTAAGCTATAAATGCATGTCGTGTAGAAGGAATGTTTTCTCATAACTTTTGGCAGATAAAGATTTTATTGCTGACGTACTCTTAAAAGTAAATTGTGTTTTGCGACATTACAATACACATTTTTGTGTGCGGAATGCTTTGTCCGCATGTGTGAAATGAATTGCGTCAAACTACTAAATTTTATTTATATAAAGGAACATTAGTGTTTATAATTAATATACTAATTGGCTTTAAATAATTAATCATAAAAAATTATGTACAGAAGCCACTCGAATGTTCAACACTATTTGGTGAAAATTCCTCTTAATTGTCCTGAATCCTGAGAGTAATAACTTCAATTAGTTTAAGATTGCATTTTGATTTAAGATGGAACAAATTTGCAGTATCAAGTTTATGAAGACAACACATTCATTACTCATTACAATGATAATTACGTTTTTGATCACGAAACCCACAAATGCATTATACAAAAATCGAATTTGAATTAATATAACTGAAGATGTTACACAAAATTGGTAATTCTGAAATCACACATATTTGAATTGTAATAGCACAAAAACATTAAAAACAGTCAGAAAAAGGCTTGTCCTGTCCTGTGTTCCCCTGAAGCAAGAAAATGAGTTTTGTATACAGTGACCTATGACCACGGGTATCTCATTCATTTTCTGTTTTGTAATAAAGTTTAGTCGGCTTGTTTCAATGAACTCTTTTGAAGCAATTAGTCATGTTACACATATGATTATGCAAGCTGCATATATTTTTTGGTCTTGTATAAAAAGAATTCTTATTAATTTCTTCTTAAGTTCTGTGCTATATTTAATTGTACACTACACGAGATTGACCCAAAAGTCACAAAGCATTAAACCAACATAATTTATTTTCAGAGTTATAACGAAAGAAGAAGAGTTATAAATCATCACAAAAATCATTTTGAAGTACTTAAAAATCCATGTCCCATTTAAAATTCGTTCACACAGCTACACGGGATACCAAATCAAGATGCATTTATTGTTACTTTTACTTTTGCTTGTATGGTAAACTGGTAAAGTAGTGTTTTTCATTAAAAATAAAAATGTTTCTTTGAGTTCTGTAATAATGATACCCAAGTGAACAAATCTACTCGCTCATTAGACAAATCTTACTACAAAGACAATACGAGCACTGTACAGTGTACAGCTATCATATTATAATCTCTAAAATATTAGAATACACATGTACGATGTACGATGTACGTATGTTTATCTGAGTACCTGAAGAATATTTAAATTCGTCATAACTTTCACACAATTTCAAACTATGCTCATTAAAGTATGCATACATTTAAAATATTTGTGTGTTAAATAGCCATGCAGCAACTTTTTAAAAAATCAGTCCTTTTCTTCTCGCCATTTCATTATGTAACCGTTTTCATTTTCATTGTACGGCTGCATTTTTTACGTCCTCATTCTGATCGTTCTCCATCTCTCTTTTCAACAAAGCAGTTATGAGAGATTAAGCAGACGATATCTCTTCACCTCTCAAAACATTTCAGAAATTACTCATTTGAACATTTCCCATTTCTTTCGACACTTTGAAAAAATGCTTCACTGATACTTTGAATAAACTTTCAAGTGGAGAATGGAGGAAGAAGGAAAGGGTCGACGTGGATGTGGACGTAGACAAATAGAGGAAACCCATAAAGAACGAAGCTGGAATACTTGATGATGATTACTCTCACTAAAAAGAAAGGGTTGCACCACACATAAGAGGATATTTTGATGTACTTAACACTTAACTGTTGATTCAAGAATAGAACCCTCTTGACCAAATTTCCAGCACCAGAATCATTTTTGTTTCCACACATTAATTCAAATAAAACAAAAAAATCGTGCATACAATATAGTGTGATGTAAATATTTCGCCGTTATGTCAGTCATTCATTCATTTTTTCATAAGAAATGTCTTTCCTCTTTCAAATATACTGAGAGTGTGTGGGTATTTAAGCCCAATTTTTTCAAGTGAGCAACAATTTTTTTTACAGTACATCTTTGCCTTCCCATCTCTTTTAATTTAATACAAAATATACATACATTACATCGCCCTTTTACAATGAGCTGTTGAATCCATGAGAAAGAAGTAATTATGATGCTTTATATTTAGACAAACTCTGGCAACCTCGTTGAAACTCATATTATTCCGTATCGACATTTATTTTGACATTTTGCAGGAACCCTCTTTTTTTCTCTTTCCTCAACTAACCAGCCATATAGTTTACTTCTCATTTTGTATTCAACAGGCTTTTCCTTGAATGCCTTTACATTACCGACGTTTCTCATTTGTCTCTTGCTTTACCACTGCTGTCAGTAATGCACACTATTAGCAAGGAATAATATGTACATATGGCTCCAAAACTACAATATGAGATAAGATCATTTACCCCCTTCCAAAAATATTACATTCACGTTCTTTCATTTGTCTATGTATGAATCATACAGGTATTTATTTACTTGCATTGTGCGTAATTGAAACTTGTAGATTAATACGCAAGATTTTTAAAAAATAATAAAAATCTTTCTAACCCTTTTTCCTAACCCAATGAGCCTAACGAACCCAGGAAATGGGGTGAGTTTCAGCGGAAAAGTAATTTATTCGGATGAGTGAAAGGACAACTGTTAAAAATGCTGAATTTATGCGTTTCAACGATCATCATCATCATTGACCTCTCTTTTTGTTTTACACACACACACAACAATAATAAATGCCTATTCTTCCTTTTATCTTCCTCCCAGACTAAGTTTTTTCTCGATTCCCAATGTAGATTTATGAGCAGTTTGTACATTCCGTGAAAAATCTCTTCATAGCAATTAGGTAAGCCCAAATGGCTTCTCATTAAAGTCAAAGCATACAAACCATGCTGTTATGCGCAGTCCACTGAGAAGATGATTTAAAGTCTGTCGACGTAAGCGTAATAATTTCTGCAATAACCGTCAAAAACTTAAGTGCACATACTTTATTACCCTCTCAATGTATATCTGTATGATGAGATACATGTAGGTTTATGGACTTCATGTTGTTACGAAATTAAACAAAAGAACCCAAAAATAATAGCATTAAGCGCCACAGCACACATAAAATGTGTTACACAAAAACCATGAAAAAGTTTACAACAAGAAAACTAGAAGGACAAGATTTACTGTCAACCAAATATATTGTCTTTGCACAAACATTGAAAGTATCATGTTTTCATTTTATCCAGTTTCATATTCACATTAAATGTGAAGAACTTTTGCTTTCATTTCATTTCTGCCGCCACTGAAGCAAGATCACAAAGTTATTGTTGCATTCATTGCTTTTATAAATTTATTCTCGTCATTTTACCATTAACGAAAGGAACCATATAAAGTTTTTTTTTGCAAAAGTTTGTCCCTTTCCTCATGGCCTTCAGAGAGGATTTTCTATGCAAATTTTCCCCTTGGCAAGATGTAACAAATTCGCAGTGGGTTTTTTACCTTTCTTGTTATCTTTAACTTTCTACATGTTCAAGGACTAGTTTTAATATAGGAGACATGCTTTATTGGCTGTTTGCACATATAATTCAAGGCGTTTCTTTCACACGGAGACCCTGAATCCCACATCGGGTTATCGTAAAAAAGAACCCAATACAATTCACAAGGAAAGTATTTTGTGAAAGTCAACACCATATTTTACTCAATCCAAAAGTCTTATGCAGATTTCCAAGGCTGGCTAGTGGCTACTGTACTGTAAGGATTTTTTGGATTACATATGCGGCAAAATTAAGTCAAAATTCAGTTGTAGCCTGTTTTTGACCAAAATATCCAGTTGATAATGATCATGGAATATTTTACATGTTTGTGGACACAATAAGCCAGCATTTGCCTCCAGAATTTGTTTGTTTCTCGAAGGTTTTTAGTGTTGTTACAATAAGTTAATAATACAATCATATCTTATTCCATCATATTGCGTTTCTCACCTCGTTAGCTACGCAAATTCTACATATAAACATACGTTTTTGATATACGTAACCAGCAGAAGTTTGAAAGTTATGTACATTGTTTTTAAACATCTTTACCTTGCACGTAGGCAAGACGCCAATAGAGGAGACAATAAAAAGTAATTGTAAAGCTGTTATCGTTGTGATAACAACGGCGCAGTGACAAAAGGAAAATCCCCATGAAAATTTGCTTGGTCGAATACGAATACTTGTGTACGTCATAATAATCATCAAAACTTTCCACCAAAACACCTTATATTCTTTTGTATGCCATTTGGTCGGGTCGGATACATCTTTGTACTTTTAACGATGTATAAATGTCCTGAAACTCAAAATCTCGTATGAATTGGTTTCGTTTTCTGCAACTGTAACGGGCAAACGGGTAAGTATTAATGTACAGTCTGCAGGCATAGACGTATTTCTAAACATGTGTGTGCAGATCTAACTAGTTTGTAAGCTGTTGACTGATGCTGGAGAAACTCTCTTTTCAATCATATGCTACTTTTCGGTTAACTCACACCAATGCCGTCACCCTGACTGTGGGAAATATGTGCAATTCAACCCTTTTGTCCATCACACCGTATTATCTGATTAACATCCCTTTCGTGAGATATATCCTACCGATACGCAGGCATATGTACACTTAAAAATAAACTTATGTTTTAACGAACCAGTTCCTTTTCGTGTTCATGGAAGGAGGTTTACAAAGTTAACAATAAAAAGATTTGTTATATGAAATCGTAGACACTACTACTTTCAAATAAACTTGTACGTTGGCCTGTTTTATATGCGCATCCCCATGAACTGGTTTGTTTTGGACGAGGGCGTATTTGCACGTTGAAAGTTTCTTTCCGGTCTATTATAACTTTGCATTGAGAAGGTTTCTACATTTCACCTATGCGTGCAGTTTGTAACATTTTTATTAGGACTAGTTCACAATAAACATTTTGACAACAACAACCAGCAACGAAAACTTTCGTAATAGAAAAGTGTACTGGGTAGAATTGCATGTTCTTCCTTAGCTAAATCGATGAGAACGATGAAAGTGAGAACAAATCATTCAAGCTGTCTGCATGTGTAGTCAAAATGTAGGGGATTTGTGATAGCAAAACCGTTTATATGGTCTTCCATTCTGCATAGTAATAAGGATCCCACTCAGGCTTTCATTTTCATCCGATACTTCACGTAGAAAGGAAATCCAAGCTAACTCATAAAAATCCGATTATCAAAACTCTAGTTTTTCCGATAACGATCTACAAAATTCTCCTCCGCTTCCGGTAACTTATTTTATTGCATTACGACACCATCAACAATAGCATCGCGTCATTAAAGTTGACTTTATACTATAAAATATTATGTGATAATAAAAAGGGCTTTCGGTAAAACAACCTAATGATTACCCACGTTCGTTACACTGAAGAACGGTTCATGATGAGATATATACATAAAACCATCCAAAAACCGCATCCTTCCTTTTTTTACTTCTTCCTTCCGTACTTTAATTCCCGACGACAAACATCATAAGCAAAGCACACATGCGCTTATTAAACTGCAAATGAATCATATTGCTTGATTATAGGCATAAAGGATTAGTTTTTGTGTGCCCTCAATATATGTACATACAAACAGTAGAAAAAAGTTATCAAAATTGTTATTAGACAGGCACAGATAAAAAGAAAAACAAGTAGCATTACAGCATTAGTTTGCCATATTGCTTCATCTTTTACGAAATCACCTTCTTTTTTATTACGTATACCTGTCTGTATGCTCACACAAATATATATACCTTGAATGAAACAAAAACACTGGAAGTCTGACAAGTAACGGCCTTCTTTTTTGGGTCTGAAAAGCTGTCGGTAGTGGTTTTCTCTCACACACAAAATAAATAAAGTGTATTATGAATGAATGGATGGATACAGAAGCAACATCATCAACATCAACATCGAAACAAAAAGCTTGCTCGACAACTTTTTTCGTTTTTCTCTCCGCTCTCCGCATAATCATCAACGACGATCTTGGAGGAAATGGAAAAGGAAGAGAAATGGGCATGTGCGGTGAATATATTGAATTGAGGCAATGGTTTATAATACAAATACAAGGTAGAAAATTTGTATATAGCACCACACCACTCAAATAAGTTATGGAAGTTGCTCAATCCTTCCTGGTGAAATACCATTTTCCTTCTTTTATAATATCCAATTCCCCAGGTTTGTGTGTGTGCCTTACCCACTTCATTTCATTATGCTGCTGGCTTCAAAGCAGTCGAAGAATAAAGTACGAAAACATAATTTCCATTTCCCATCCTTTCTGTTTCCGATCCACATACCATGTAGTCAAAAATTATATGTAGATGTGGAATAGTTTATATTTGGTTCCGTTCAGACTGACGACTGTGTAGCAAAGCAATCATAAAGTCACCTTGCACACAAGTACCAGGATCATTACAACTTGACGTCACATGCACACTGTTGCTTTTCGTTCAAAAGGTGAGGCTACAATAAGATGATGGAATATTGTATGTACATTTGTATATATTATAGATACAGTTTTTACCATTGTGTAAGAGCAAGAAGCAAGAAAAGGACCACTGACAGCATCCGGTATCTTTTTATTCATTTCCTACTCGCAGCTGTATGCCATTAGCTTACGTACGCAATTACTTTGAATAACTATTATCTAGCCTGTTGCGTTGCTTATTTAGCGGTGGTGGCGGTGGCTTATGCCCTTTTCTTTTTAAAAGTATTTTGGAGTTTTTATCAATTTCAAATACAAAGGCAACCAAGTATCAAGATACACCAACAGTAAAAAATGATATTATTCAGTTTAAACGCTGTTATTATGCTGCTTTTGTGTTTTTTTGCATTGAATTTATGGGATGGAGAAAAAACTCATTTAATATTACTCCACTTCGTTAGCAAGACGTGCGCACATCTGCGCCAAGATTTTCAATATTATATGTGTGGTTGACTTGAAATGGAAACGGTAGAATTTACTTTTTTTCAGTTTCTCCAACATTTGTATTTCCAGCTTGAGCACATACAAAAGACAGAAATAATCTATCTTATTTACATGAAACATGAAAATAGTTTTAAAGAATCCTCTTATTACCCATTTTCTGCTTCTGTTTTTGTCTTCTTTAAATTTCCTCAGGTGCTCCGTCAGTCAAGGCAATGGCGTGACACGTACACACACTCCATTTCTCAATATTTATTACAGGAATTTTATTTAAATTCCTAAACATCTCATTATTATTATTAGATTGGCTTTGCCTTTATTTGCAAATCCACCTGGTATATTATATCTGTCACGTAAATAACCGTCTAAACTTTTTTTTTGTCATAATTCACTCAATTTTTCCATTTTCCTGTATCCTTTACAAGACACAAGGTGCACATAGAATACAAAAATACCCACACGTTTCTCTGCCTTTTTTTACTTTAATAATGCCTTAGGTTGGTTGATAGTATACTACACACTACTGTTACTTCAAAACTTCAATCTAGACGATCATCTCATCATATCCTTCTCTAAATTCGTAAGCATGAAGATGATCATAAAATTGTGATCAATAAAACACTGTATTTTATACGTTGTCTCTGTCAACTTGTATAATTTTTTTAAAGAAGAGTAAAAAAAGACACAAATTTCGTCTTCAAGACTCTTTTATGGGAAAAGGCTCATAATTAAATAAAATGGATAATGTGATTATTACAGGAAGACGCTGCTGGCCTGGTCTTGTGTAGACTAATTTTTATGACATTTTTTCTGTAACAAAACTTTGAGCATGTGAGTAAGCTTAAGTGAGTTGTTCATGTTGTAAAATTGTTACAGACTTATAAGATGAGATGATCAGGATGATAATCGAAAGGAGATAGATAGAGAGTGAACGTTACATGAATAATAAGATTAGTTTCTTTTCCAACATGATGACTCAAGTAAACTATAACATACATATAAAGCAAGTCTTAATTTTTCTGCTCATCTACCAATTAACGATGCGGTGCAGTACTTTTTTTATGATGCCACTACCGCAACCACTGTTGGTCATGTATATGAATATTGTATAAAGAAACTGTAAGAAATTTATTTAATTGAGATTCCAAAAGAATATTACTATTTACTATGCACATATTATCTGGTGCGTATAACAAACTTTGATGAAATCGTAGGAAGACGGTGAAAGATTTATGAGTAATAAATTTGTTCTGGCTGAAAATCAGGCCGGCTACACCCTACTTCTTCCTTCTTCTGTTTAACTGTGCTCACTCACAACACACATCACACAAAGATCTAATTAAAACTCATCTTATGTTCATCTCCTAAATCACTTCCAAAAAAGGTACAGGGAAACATACTACATTATGTATGCATGCGTGCTTCTTACTTATACAATTTTTCTTTTTAGTTTATTTCTAAAAAAAATGTTGCTGAATTTGATATATTTCTACATGTACAAAAAATGCATAAATGAAATTCATCGATATCATTGGTCACGTAACAAGTTGCAGTTACAGACAAAATAATAATAATAACAAAAATAAACAGTGTTCATTTTTTTCACGTTTTTTTACAAAATTGGTTTATTGATCAAAGGAAGATCAAAGCACGTGTGCACTTGTTTTTTCAGAAGGTCTTTTTTGTTTATTTGCAAATCATGAAGTATGATGATAAGCTAACGAAGTCAATATTTTTATGAACTCTGGAAAAGACATCTAATTTTTCATACTCATTGCTATATATGCAACTACGAAACATTGATATTCTTCGATTACTGATTCGATCTTGTCTATGCTTCAAATTAAATGCTTCAGCTTAACTTGATCTGCGCGGATTTCTAGACTTATCCGACTTTTAAAAAACTTCTAAGGGCATCACAATTAAGCACATCAAAGCATGGTTATTTCACTATATTTTATGCAATAGATAGCTAGATTGGTTAGTAGAATCAGGAACACATGGACCATGAGCTTGTAAATTTCAATCTTGAAATATTCTATTCTATCAGACAATCATTGTCATTATCATTGTTATCTCCATTATCAAGAGATTCTTTTTTATGAAGACACCTATTTTCGCATAATGTGCAATAATCTACACAAACTAGGTCCAATTAAATTACAGATACGCATCATAAACAAGTTATAAAAGTTATGAATAACTAATATGACTCAGTTTGCGAGATAAAGTGTCTGCGTCCTGAGAACAGGCAACCTTCAAATGTCATCTTGAGGTAGTCTACTATGCACTATGTCATCAGTCATCATAATGATGTACGGATGATAATAATAACCACCGTTTGTTAGACAAGCTGAAAAGTCATTAAAATACTAAAGTCAAATTTTTGAAGAGCTGTTCAGCTAACGGGTATGATAGTAAATAGCAAGGTAAGGAAACAAAGAAAGAAAGGAATCTCGCAGTAGACAGACAGATGTTGAATGTGTGCATAATTTTCTGAGTGACTGAAATAGAATTGCGGCTGCCAGGGATCTTTATTCATTCGTCTATCCCTGTCGGTACTCTTATACTGGTTATTCCTGATGGCAGGAGATCATTGCTAATTCTCATTCACTTGCTGTCGTTTTCAACCACTTTCGTTCTTCACGAAATAACCATAATCATCATAACATTATAGCTAACGCACCCAAAAACAAATACCTATGAGAATTATGTGGCTCTTGACCATGACAGGGTTTTTGGTATATAGCTCTCAGCTATTCTCGGTCGTTTGCAACAATAATATGATCGAACGCGTCTTCGAGCAAAATAGCCTTGTATAAAACGTTGTTTGTTACAGTTTCGATGATAATACAAAAATAATGTTTAGGTAGGTATATCGGATATTAGACATATGATTCTGCTTCAATGAAAATTTGGAAAAATGAATTTGAAATTACATGATGTTCGTGTACTATTTGTTTGGCTAGTAGTACTTTTATTTGGCTTGCTGGTGATTCGACCTTGAATATTGCTCGAAGGAAAATCGAAGAATAAATTCTTCGGCGGATAAAAAAAGAAAATATAATAAGCCAAATATTCTGCATTGATGTTCCAATGGTGTACATAACGGCAATGGCAATGTTACAACATATATTGTGACAAGGATAAGGTAAACAGTTGGCGCACTATTGTTGTAGGCATAAAGGATTCTCTAAAGGACATCTTCTTGACATACAATTTCAATTTTAACGAGCTCAGTGACAACTGACGAGGATCAGCGTTGGCTTCTGAGACCGTGAGTCGGAAGTAACAATCCAATATTCTTGGAAAAATATTACAATAGCAGACATAATACAATTTTCCTTGAATGATATTTCGGGGTTGGATCCGAATATAATTTGATTAAAAAGTAAAATAAGAGTAAGTCACATTTTTTGCAACATGAAAACATACATACATTATGAGATAGTAGTGGTACAGGTACTGCAAACTGCAGTGTATTGTTAAGTATCAAGATGGAAAATGAAAACAAATACAGACGTACTATTTTGTTGAATATATTTGGAGTTTGGACAGGAGGATTTGTACAATGTACAATGGTTATTTGAATAGTTTCGATGTTGCAAAATATCAGAAATATATAGATGATCGTTATGATATATGACATGACAAGACATAGTATGAGGAGTACATATAATTTAATTTAGGATGCAGGTTCCCACACAGACTCGGATTCTACTGGAAAAGTTTAATGATATGATCATGTGATGTGTATTGAGTGTATTCTGGTATGATATGTATATTGTTACATACTACATATTTGTGTCCGTTGGAACGAACAATATGCCGGCATTCACAACGAGAAGTGGGGGAGGCGAATGATTCTTTTTATAAGACAAGTTGAATTGTTGATCCCACTTATGGCCTGTTCAAAATACCTTAATAAATCATAATAATACACACGTTATCTGAGTATGAAAAAGTAAATACGCCTCCGATTTTTCATCACTATTTCTCTCGACGAAGCCATTTCCAGTAACCCACATTAACAAGAAAGAAAATACGCAGCACAATGGAATATGACTATCACGTGCAAATTGATCTACCTTGTGAAAGCGAAAAATGTCAGAAAACATTTCGATGCTGATGCTGATTTAGCGAGAATGGACACATGGCTCTCTCCGGACATGCATCAATGCAGATGATGATAATATGAGTTTTTAAACATTAGACCTGTAACAACAGGAGAGGATATATTGTAAAAACTGGAAACGTTACTTAAATGTGTAAACGTCTTTTGGGATGAAACCTGGAAGTTGTCCTTGGCTTGTTATAGAAAAAATGCAACGCATCTGCTTGCTTTTAGATCATCTGGCGTTGGTTCTCACATGATCATACCAATTTTCCCGTTACATGTACATGCTGTGGCTCAGATCAAAATACATGAATCTAACATCCATCTAACATCTAACAATCTAACATCACAATCATCTAACAATCACAAATTATGGTGGGAGGATATGCACTTGTATTCTTATTTTTAGGATACAACATAACGTGCACGCTATATATCAATAATAGTAATCAACTAAGAATATGTGAGAGCCGACTTGAATTTAGATTTTGTGCCGAAATGAGAAAATTAAATTATAAATTGTTAACATGCAGATATGCTGGGTGACATTGCCAGCAATTAAAGCAAACAAAATTTAATATTTCGTAGCGGTATTAAATGATGACGATAAATAAATCTAAAAACAGCGATGGTCTCTTATGATTGTTTTTCTATGATTGACATTTAATGTTTTTCATAGAAAAATTATTAAAAAATTCTTTCATTTGTCCTACTCATAAGTTACATATACATATTTTGACTTTGACCATTGCACGTGTCATGTCAAAATAAAATGTCATAATTAATACATTTCCCATAATACGTATTTTAAACGCTAATTTGTAAGACCCGTATTTCAAAATCTAGCAATCGTTAATATTCAACCCTGCTCATGAATACTAATACATTCTCCTGAAAACACAATCGATTCTACAATTTTCTGAAGGTAGATTGGTTAGTTTATTTCAGTTGTTTACATTATTGTCCTAGTTAACAGGAAATAAAAGTGTTAAATAATTTGCCTGTCACAGTCAAATGTGATTGAAATTTTTAATGATTTTATGCGGAATTCTGCAATTTACAAATTGAAGTTTTGACAGATAAATTCACTGAACATTAGAAACAAGGCCTACCCCTTTTATCCCACTGCTATTAGTATGAAAATCACATTTTGCTGAAGAAAACGATATGATATGACACTTTAACTGCTTGAAAATATTACCCAAATCACACGTTCATCACAAATCATTCGCTAATCTGGCGGAAATTTCGATTGACTTGTTGATTGCAATGAAACCTGAAGTCAAAGAACATGATTAATCAGGCGTGATCATTACAAAACATCCTATCATGTGATTTAACAGCCAAAATAATAGTAATTGATTGTGTATAGTTTACAACAATGAATTAGAATCAACATAATTTTCGCTCGTGCAGATTTATCAGCGATGAGCTTGCAGAAAATACTTTAAATGGTAGCTTGAATGCCATCATGTGCCAAAGCTGTAAATTGTATGTTTAGACACATCTTGACAAAAACATTTTTGTAGGAATTTTGGGTTTTGGTGTAATTTTGTTGTGATGTTGTGAATCAAGGAGCTTGAATTGTGAGGTACATGGAATGTGACTACCACGAAATCATGTATAAATCATTGCGACACTACTTCACTTCGCACTGCCTTGACTTATACATGACATAAAATTTTATTTGAAACCAATTATACATATAACTACCAGGCTTACGTTAATATTAATTTGATATTGTCAAATTTTGAGAAATGTGTTATTAAATGCCCGCCCTTCACTAATAAAACTAATGAATCTATCTAATATATTTCCAATATAATTAAATTTGGTATATAATTGTGTTGCAGAAAGAAATATAAAAATATGATGGCATTATTGATAAAATCTCTAAAATCTATGTGAATATTTGGTACAACCATCATAACTTATCATGAGAAAGCTCGATGCATGAAGCACGGTTCCCTAATTTCAAGTTCAAATGACAATGATACAACGCTGATTTGTGGCTAGGCGTATTCAAATTAAATTAGGCATTGAGAATCATGATATTAAAAGCTTTTCAAAGCACCCATCATATCAAGTACAAAGTGTGCACGTACAATTGGTATTATGTGCCAATTTAATTTTGTCATATTGATCTGAAAGATACTTTTTATTTTTTGACGTGAGAAAACTTCACAAGCAAGTCATTAACATTAATACCAAATCATTTGCAAGGAGACATTGAAGAAAAATTCAGCACATTGACACTCTACTAAAATGTATCACACTCCAAATCAAGACGTTTGCACCAAAAGAACAAGAATTTTTTATTTCCCTCTAACGAGAAAACTTGAAAGTGTATCAGAAGGATAAAATGATGCATTTAATCATTTCAACTTTTGGTTTGTTTTTCTTCTCAGCCAGTGCACCCTGTCATCAAAATGTCGTTTAGTATACAGTTAACTTTTATAGTTATCGTGCAAACAGTCATCGATGTGGAAAGTGGCAACGAAACAAAAACAGCATGTCAAACAAACCCTCAAGTTGGTTTTGACCTTTTTCTCTATGATATTTCTACGTTGCACTGCATCCATAACATTGAGTTCGTTCAGCCTACACTTTACGACTTTTACACACCGCGCATAAGTCGAAAAAACGAGTCACCATTTTCATTTTTGGAGTAACATGTATGTTGAAAATTATTATGGTTACGTTATGATCAGCGAGCTATGGCGAACTTTTGACTTTCTGTCTTCACATCTACACGACAAGACGAGAATACACCGTTTTTGGTCCTAAACTAACTTTAATACTAGTCTTTGACTACAACTTGAAAAAGTATATACTTTAATTAAAGACAGTAATGCATTTTTAAAGGATGGAAGAGATTTTGAAAAACACAAAAGTGCATAACATCCTTTGTTACTTTTTTATTTTGGTAATGTTGATTAAGGGTCATTGTGCCACATTAAAATCAAATCTGGGCCTGGGACACGCAAAGATACAGTAGTTCACTGAATATAATTTTCAACAAGAATGCAATGAATATTAATTAATCCTTTTAGCACTGAGGATCATCTACCTAATTACACGAAAAAATAATAGTGTGAACATGAAAAGGTGCGTATGCTTGTGCCCAGTGTGCACGCAGCAGTTTTTTTGTTGGTGAAATGTGTTTTGCTAACTTATCAAAGTTTGACGTGTTTACATTTTGACAGAATAAAATAATGCCACCATTTTATTTTAACTTGATCATGACATATCTTTTTAAAATGCACAGAATGGCAGTTAACAGTCATCAAACTCATAATTTACACGTTAATAAGTTGTTAGAAAGGAAAGAAGAGCTATTTGATTTGGGGATGGGTTGATGATGAGCAGCACGTTTCATGGACGTTAGTAACGTATTCATGCGTTTCGCTTCACCTTGTTGACATTTGCAATATACGAACCCATAATTTTCACCTTTAATTACTACATCAGCTTTCAAATCATGTAATAGATTCGTCGAGTGTGAAAAAAGTTGTTAACTATCCGCAAAATTAAAAAAAGTGAATCTTCAGCTACATTGGCACACACGCCCGTAAATTGTTAGCAAGATTATCATTCAAAATGCGTTACAATACAAAATCAGTATTCCTCTTACCGATGAACAATATTAAGAATTTGAATTAATAATGCATCAGAATAATTCCATCAAAAGCTAATTTGAAAATTATAAATGGGATTTTTTATTTGATTAGTTTTTTTTTGCTAAAAACTTGCGATAGCGTAAATAGTAATTACTTAATGTTTAATGACTCCATAATATCGATACACTAATGTACACAATGAAATTCGAAGATGATTACATCGGTATGAATAATATTTGTATTAAAGCCTATTTCCGGAAGTTTGCTATAATAATACCAAACAATAAAACGTACGCTCAAATTAAATTTCTCAAACTTTTTTTTGGTGTTGTGGCAGATCCAAATCTGATGGATTACTGAGAGGTTTATGAGTTATTTGAATAAGATACGTGCAGGTACATATGTATACTCATTAAGTATTCTGCAATTACAATAACTAATTTTACTGTGTAACTATTCAATTGTTTTACGAATTTTAAATCTAAAATTAAGTACACATAAATAGTAAGATGGCAGTACTGCATTTCGTGTGTAAAATTTAAAAAAATTCAGATAAATACCAAGGTACGTGTAGATGTAAGGCTAGTCTTCATTTTACTTGAACGCCAAAACGTCTAGGCGTTCAAGTTTCCATGGATGAATTCTTATCTCTACGTACCTTGATAAATACCATAAAATTGATATCAGTCATATTGACATCCCATTTTTTCATGCAATACTCTAATTTTTACTTTTAATTTGCATAAACAAATACTGATCCAAGATCCAAGGTAGTACAAAGACATGTTATATTTTGACAGAGTATGAGCACTTAAGCACTTTCGTAATTCATAAGTGACATAGTTAAATTAATCCGCTAATGATTGTGATGTGATAACTTTTATTGAATTTTATAGCTTTCGCAGAGTTTCGAATACATACATACATACATACACGTATTATGTCCACAATTATCTATAATATTATACTTATATGTAGGATAGGTACCTGTAGTTGAAGTGAAGGAGACGAAAAGTAATACATAAGAACATCATGATTCATAACGTTGTAATACGAGATGTGGTATATGGGCAACTAGTTTCCCTAAATCAAAAACCACATTCACATCACGAAGCATGACTTTCATAAAAGACAGATTTTATGTAAGTTTCAAATTTATTATGCCGATCAGTCTATTACTTTTTAAGATGTGAATCGGAACAAGACATTGAGATCATAGCTTTGTGTGTTTTATTTCGGATGCGTTACGTCTTCATAAAAAATGCTCGTTAAAAATTCACATTTACTTATGCATGTAATCCTCAAAATGGTTGGATTCCCATAAATAGTTTATCCAAATCTATCAAACATAATGCTTTGTACTTTTTGTTAGAAGTCCTATAATTTCTGTTTATACTTATTGTATAAATATATGTGATTGACATTTTTAGTTTCGTTTCCTTTTACGAAATTTGCTTACCTTAATAGGCACTTGCAATTGCGTAGGATCTGTTCTGAACGCTCTTCTTCCTTGCTTAATGAAAATTTAATGACAGGTGTAGGTTAATGATTGCTGGTTTTGTTTGTCGTGAAAGTGTACAGTTATTGACACGCTATATCATTAGAGTACCAATAAAAATTATATGGCACAAAAATACCATCATATAGTATCAAGTTACAGGGCCAGGGACCATTTTGTTTATTAAAGCTAGTAGCTACACTTGTCAGGAAATCTATCAGCAAATTAGTGTGTCACAACACAGTATCATAAACAAAACTCATTTTCAATTCCAGCAATTATCTCATGTCTTTTAAAACTGTTGGACTGTCAGTTCCTTCAAAGTGTCACACAAATGTTTTTTTGCCATGATAAAAGGGCCCATCAAATGCAAATGGGGAACACGTGGACCCTAATTATGGCAATTATTTTATCGACATGCATATTATGACAATCTACAAACCGTGCTACTTTATTCTCACGGCCAACAACACTGCATTGCCAAAATAAACAGGTGTGTGAGAACAACTCTTCATGTAACTACAATACAACCTCTCTATTTTCATGTCACATGTCGTTTTCCTCGTCAACACAGAAATCTATAAAACGTTAAATTGATAAATTGCCCATACAATGTTGAAGAGTAGGTGAAACAGGTTCGTAATGATTGGAAAAGAAAGCAGAATTTCAGTGTTTTACAACTTTAATCATTATCTCAACCAAAAAACTACAATAATTATCGGTTATCAGTACTTGGATGGCATTCATCGTTTCCCGTTTTAAGCTAATTAGCCTTTTCAAGTTCTATCTTCACAAAAATATTTGGTGGATTTATACTCTAATGCATTTAACTAGTCAAGCTTCTTCTTATCAATTGGTCCATTTTTATTTTAAAAGGAAAACAACAAGTAAAAAGGTTTAGTAGTGAAAGTTAGTTATAATTAATTATACGCGATGACCTCGGCATTTTTCGCACCAGTTCATGTAAACCACGACGGTTTATTTCACAACAAATATACAGTCCCTTAAAATTAAAAACCAACCCCGTTAAAACTTTTTTTGGCAATGGTTTGTGTACTCATGTAATCATGTTTGTTGACTTGACTGAGAAATTTCTCTCTGAATTTCTCAGGGACGATTAAATAGTTCCCTGATAAACAATTATTGTGATCAAAAAGGGTCCATTTATGTCACTTTTATGCAGACAAACTACTAAAAAAAATTATTTAGTAAGTATTGTACAAAAAGAATACGATAAGACTTTTTATGAGCTTAAAATTTGACACATTTTGCCATCATATTTAGCTATCAGTTTGTCTGTTCTGTGTACGCTTGTATGTAAGTCCATTCAACATTACCAACGACCGTTTTTATAGAACAAGTTAATTTCAAATCATTATACAAATGTAGCAAATATAACACAATAAATTAATTATTATAGTACCAAAATGCCAACAAGAAGTTGTAAAAACCTCCCTACAAGTGTTTTCCTGAAATGCAAAACACAACATCTCATTTTCCTACAATAAAAAACCCAAAGCGACAACGGAAATCAAGACAAGACAGCATAATATTTTATTGTAAAAAAGAATGTTGCATTTTGCATTACATACTTACATATACAAACATCGTGATTTTCATTTACTTTAATAATGAATATTTCACGACGCTTTATACAAAAGTATATATAATAAAATTGTCTGCAACTAAAGTCGTTAAATGTAAACCAGGTATCTAGGGGCATGGCAAACGAATTCCTTTAGGAAATGGAAAAAATATAATCACATTAACCAATACAATATATACGACAATGCTATTTAGGTAATACTCACCCAACTCGACACCAAACGAAGCGTGCCATTTACCTACAAAACTCGGATGAATGCATGCACCAAGCATGAGCTGTTCATGACTTCGGTATCATACTTTTCGTATAATATTGAATTGCATTTTTCTCCTTTTTTGTCTCCCTCCTGCAGGGTTGCCTATCTGTTTATGAGTGTGACTGTGACTTTAGAAAAAAATTGTCTCCTCTTAAAAATTATTACAAGTTGCCTTTTTACTTTGTAGTAGCTACACAGTTTTTTAAAGATAGCTGGGTACTGGGTGATGACAGAAAAAAGCAGTCCGATCATTTTTGAAAAATGAGCATACATATATCACGATTTGTATACCAACTCGGCTTTCTGTACTGTCATTGAATAGTAAAAAAGTGTGATGAATGTACAAAATGTGCTAAAAATCATCGTTATTCAGAAATATTACTCATGTAACAAAAGAAGTGTGCGAAATTTAACCAAGAAGTGATAATAAATGAAAATTGTGTTCTTGTTGCGTGTATTGTATGTACATAGTTGTTTTACTCATTAATAACACATATATATATAACACCTTTCATATTGAGTTAGTACAAGACAAGTAGTTGGGTTTAGCTTGGTTTACTCAGGTATCAAGTACCAACACAAGCTTAAACCATTAAGTGTGGATTGTAGGTATGTATGCTAACAATAGGTCATATCATTCATTGTTTGATACAAAAGTCACTTCTAGAAGATATTTTTTATTACTGCAGTTAATAGTTAAAAAGGAAATTATTAGTGGTCGCTAAATGCCAAATTTTTGGATTTAGAATAACTGTGTGCAATTCATTCGACAATCATCATTATCCTCAAAAGAGCGATTTTAGCTTTTGTCTATTTGGGTAGCTTTATGACTGAGCATGACACGTTTCAGTGCTTCATCTTCTAACAAAGTAAAGGCTTTTATGACTTCATTTTTGTTATAATACTTTTGTACGTTGGTTTTTCATTGTTGGTACTGATTGTATTTCAACAAAAGCACGTATTTACTAATAACCGATAATTTATGATTTATGGCTGATTGATGCCTGCCAAAATATGCAAGTTTTTTTTGTACAAATGAAGTATTGTGACACAGAAAACTAAATGATGGAAATGAATACCAAATAGATAAACATAAACAATCAACGACATAATGATAACGTAAGAAGAAATACGAGTTTCTCTTATAAGCGTACTATGTAAAGGTTGTACTTTGAGTGTATATAGATTTAGGGGCTTTTAAGCAGTAAATCTGTTTTGAATTTTAAGATTATTTTTACAAAAATAATTGTTTTTATTGCATTCTCATGCCATGGCAGACAGAACCTCTTCCTACAACGAATTTCTATTCGATTTTACTTTACAAACTTCTGTGAATGCCTACTTTCCTATAAACACAAAAAATGACCAGATTTTTTAAACCATTTATTACATCTCTCTCACTCACAACGCATTTGCCGGCCACTAAGTCAATATTTTAAAACGGTGTTTTATGCCAGCTTTCATTTTTAAAGAAATTTATTACATCTAACGATCAAAATCAATGTAATTTTACGTAAATAACTAGCTGTCTGTTATTTGATACAGCATTTTAATGTGAAAATCATTTTTGCTATGCATGTGTTCTTTAAAAACAAAGCGCATATTTACTGATTGTATTACAAAAACTATACTTTGAAACAGCAGTGGTAATTACATACATCAGTTTTCTATCAAAATCAAATAATTGTAGATATGGTGTACAGTCGCCGTCCAATGCGGAGGAGTTTTTTCATTGAAGCGACAGCCAAAATGTAAAATACTCATTCACTTAACAGTCAGCATTCAGCATAAATAAATATGCATAACGTTTCATTTTTTTGCTGCAAAAAAGATGCCTAGTTAGATTCTATACCGTAATAAATCATATCATGAAGAGAATCTTCTTTTACTTTATATTGTTTTTATTTATTGTAAAAAAGTGAAAAAAGTTTCACTTTAAAAACGTATACGCAGTTTATTTCAAATCTACATCGTATTCAAAAGAAAAATTGTAAAGTTGGTTTTAACCTAATTTGTTTAAGCTACATAATGTATTTAGTGTGGAAACATGATTCATTTAATTTAATTTCGTGTAAATACACGCTTCATCGTTTATTTTACTATGTACTATATAGCCAGTAAAATGACCAAAAACATCGTGGTTTTGTAAAACGCTTGTAAAAAAACAACTTAAAGTAGCTAAACTAATGTTAAATGTCCCATTCGTTGTCATTTCATACTTTTTTTGCGTCACATGTTTCTAAGTTAAATAAAATATTTAGTACTCAATTTCGTTTGTACAAATGAAGATAAATTCACTCAAGTAGTATGCAATTTTAAACGCCCATTTCAATTTAAACGGTTGGATGGACGAGCGAATAAAAGAAAATGTACGTTTTGCAAAGGCTTTCATAACACACATACCACACACTTATTACATGGACCATTGTTACAGAAAAACTTTTATAAGTGCCTTATTTTCGTGAATGTAGAATATGTTTTCTCTTTCGCATAGTGTAAAAAAGTATACATAGGATTTGCACATTACGACGATTACGTTACCATTTTGATTTGAAGGCTCAACATTACAGGAATTCACGGATTTATAAACAATTATCTGAAAAATAATTAAGTTTTCGTGTCATAATATATTATGTGATATATAACATAACGCCCAAATACTTCCCTCATTAAGGAAGGATATTTTAGAATACCAACTATTACATGTGAGCACAGTTTGAATACATGTGTTCCTTGATAGCGTCCTGTGAAGTTGTAATTAAAAAGTATGATGAACAGCCGTTTCTAAAAAAATAGTCAGGTGTTCAGATTCCCATTTAAGTAACAGACATGCATACATAACCCTTAGAGGTATGCATTTTATTGGATTGCATGATTTTTTAATACATTCAACATTTTATGTTTTACACGCTTGTACAACAAGACAAGCTTGAGAGAGGTAAGTGCACACACGTCATATTTTGGTGACTGTAAGACTAAAAATCGTTTTCACTGCTTGAATTCACGAATTACGTATTAATAAGCTTAATTACTCGTTTAAATATGCAGTAGAAATAGGATCTACGTTGTTCATGTCATTAAATTTCAGATCAAATCAAGAATTACATTAGGAGATAAAAGGCTTTATGTAACTTAATTCGTCGCATTTATACTTAATGCAGAAAGATCAGAGATGTAACGACTTGCTTTGCTTGCTTGCGCTTGCACTGACATAGGGTCAACAAAAAATGATATTCATACAAATATATTCACATTCGTTTTGTTTTTGTTGTCATTCCTTCATTGTCTGACAGGCAGTACCACCACGAAGCTTAAAATGGGATGCCTTTCTGGTACCAAGTATCAAAATAATATTTTATATTTCTTCCCCTTTGGCATGCAATATGAATGGCAAGCGTGTCTGACTCTGCAAGATAGCAAGTGTATGCGAGTTTCGTGTGTCGACCCTCGGCAATAGTATTAAGTACCTGACGACTGGATTCTACTGAATCACATCACGAACAATTATAATGAAAACGAAATGTGTGCATCATGCATGGTTTATGGGATTTCTGAGAGTATTACTCATTAATATGATAATATTCAGTCAGTCAGCCAGTACTCTCTTTTTTATCACACTGATTAAAACACAAATCATAAGCCAAGCCAGAAAAAGGTACCTTTTGCTTGTTTGTTGGTACTTAGATTTTTTGTTGGCTCAAGGGAACTAGCCTCACAACACATTTTTATCTATTCTGAATGTAAACAGAATGTAAGTACAGTAGTGAAATCAGTAAATTATTAAGGTAAATAGTAGCAAATTAAATTTCACCTGCTAAAATTATGTCTGTAATGAATGAAAAAAAACATTTTGCGATTACGCGTATAAAAAAATTGTAATACGAATTGTATATATTAAATGTTAAGTAAACTAGATTTGTATCTTTCATCATATCACTTTAGCATGTTACTAATTTACAATTTTGCAAAAATATTACAATTTACTACATAATAATACATAAATAGTACAAAATAGATGCGTACGCAATTTGCAGCAATTACGATACCTATAAAAATGTGTGCTAAATATTCATCAACCAAACCACAGAGCATGCATATTATGCATACATTCAATCCAGTCATCCGTGATCTTTTCTAATGAAATCCAAATAAAAACGGAACAAACTGTTAAATTGAAAAGTTTCTATGACTGCTAAATTGAGGATTGAGATTGAGACTGTGCGTGTATTGCAGTATACAGTGCATCCCATTCTTAGAACAGTCAGTAGATCATCTAAAAACCATTAGGATCACTCCTTTCATATTGAAATCCGTTTTTTTCTTACAAGTAATTTTGAGGTTCAACAAACATAATTACTAGACATGACGTGTATAAAAATACATAGATACATAGATAATATGCATGTGTAAATTATATAATATTCATCTTCATAACGTTTATATTTTATCTCACGGCCAATATTGAATGTTCACCTATCATTAGTGTTAAACCATTACGAAGTATTTGGGATACAAAACAAACCATATTTTGATTGTGTGAGTGATGCATGTATGTATTTCAATCGCAAGCATTTATATTTATATATCTGTAAGAAAAGGACAGATGCATAGAAAAAAGTTGCAGATGCAATTTCTATCCAATCGTACGATTCCTTTTGTATGACGCTATTATATAAGCAAATCATTTGGCAATGATAAATTGAATCTGGGATATAAATAGCCGTTACGCCCACTTTGTTCTTTTCCCAAAGGATGTGACATCAAAGTAGCAAAAAGTGTGTGTATACAGTACACACTGTAATACATATAGCGGAGTTTTGACTATTAGTAGAATAACAATATTTTGATTACTTTGGACTACTTTTTTGTCTACGTAATAGAGTACGTCGCTTCTCCTCCTGTCATGCAATAACAGACCATTATAAACAACAAAAAATTATATAATGCAGGGACGAAGCAAAATAGAGAAAAATGAGCCGAGCCAGCCAAGTCAACTTATTAGAGTAACAATGAAAGTGTGCGAGGTAATGACAAAAAATCTGAGCTGAGTTGAAATAAAATGAAGGCTTTGCTACTGACTGATGGTTTGCAACTTGCAACACAGGATTTGTCGGATATTATAGTTTGTAACATACGTATATGAAACATAAATATAGTGTTGCAAAGGAAATTAATAATTTTAATGAAAAATGACACAAAGTAGACATTTAAGTTCTCTTACTGACTGAAACTAGTCAAGTCCTTGGCTTACTATCTTGTTTCTCGCTTCATTTTACTTTGTTAGTAACTTCTGCTTTTGTTCTTTTCAAAAAAAGCTCGTGTCCTCTTCTGATAGAATTTTCTGCATTTTATGCACTCAGTCAAGTCCACAGTTTTCATCAACCAGGGCTCACTCGGAGGCTCAACATTTTTCTTTCATACTTTCGAACATAAATCATACCACTTTTTTGTGTTTTGGTGTGCAGTGTCACTATTCACCATTACGCATCGTATTGTTCATTCATTTGACCCGGGACCATGTTTATCATACAGATAAGATACATTTTCTCCCCTTGATGGACTTTAGTAATTATGCAGTTAAATAACTCTGTAAACATTTCAAAAAAGACAATCAAAAATTCTTTTGTGTAAAAAATTCAGTCAACTTACCATTAGAAATGATTGCATATTTTTTACACATAATACATTGTGCGTAACATCATGAATTAAAAATTTAACAGACATAACAATAGCATATAAAACATAATTTAATTTACATACATTTTATATACATTACTCTGAGCCTCTGAAAGGCTGGCAGTAGGACATTGCATATCGTAGACGAATTTGCAAACAATCGCTTTATTTTTTGAAGATGAGATTTTCTTGAGTTGCGTAATAAAAGCCCACAAAGATCAGTAAACAACGGAAACTTTTATGATTACAATTACAATGTTGATGGTTGATAGTGTGCCAATGATTTAGTTAATTCAATTTTGAGAAACAGATTGTTGATGAGGAATGAGATAGCACAAATTGTGGAGATGGGTGTAAAAAATGAATTGAATACCCCTTCTAAAAACCAATTCCTACAGATAGTTGCACTATCACCATTCACCATTTAAGTGCTCATTGTTTAGTAAAAAATTATTTAATATATTTTTCCTTTTATTCTTTGACCGATATTGTTTTATTTTGTAATTTCAAACCGTTTTGTCATTAGTCAACAGCCGCCTTTACCAAAAATATCTAACAGTCTGCCTCCAGCTATTAAATTTATTCTACCATTTCACTTTACCAAACCAAATATACCTACTGCCGGCAATGCACAAACATCATCAATCTGCATATTTATTAGGCGCAATATACTTCAAAACAATTATGATTAACTGATTTTCACTCCTATCTTTGCAAATATGGTATATATATGTCGCGAAATTATGACTTTCCATCGTCAACTAGTAACGATATTACAGATACAAATACGTCGTCGGCTCATGAAATGAAGGCGATCTGTGTCTGTATTGACAGCCCACTAATTTGCGTTTTTAATCCATTTTAAAGTATAGCAATAGCAAAGAAAATCGTACACGCATTATTTAAATATGCATTACTAAAATGAGCAAAGTTGAATGAGTAGGAATAATAACACTCGTGTTCAAAAGGCAGTTCATGGTAGAAGCGTGACGCACCTTCCCTTGAAACGAAAAAAAATCCATTAGAGTCTCCATTATGAATATAAAAAGATTTCTGCACCAAAACGTACACTCAAAGGAGAAAAACATACACACAAACAAAATTATAACACACACGATTATCATCATAATAATCGTACTCTCGGGCGAGCAAAAAGAAAAAGCACATGCATAAAATATTAACGTTTTATGTCATCTGTGAAATGCGGCGGTGGTGGTGGATACATTCCTCTCCGTCACATCACATCATCGTCTGCAGATTTGTCATTATATTTCTTCTAGCTTGGTTTGGTTACAAATAATTTCGATTTAATATGGACAAGCACGTTTTCTGTCGTGCACGATTAAGGTTAAACGCTACATTTTCTGATGTTCTTTTCAAACATACCCACAAAACAACGCGACTAAGGAACCTATGCCCACTTAAATTGAGAGTACCTACACAAAAGAAAAAGAAAACTTATCGTGAATTTGCTTGCTGACCTACACGTGAGCCACAGAGATGAGTTTCTTGGGAATACTTGGTTTTTGGGAAGGTGTGACTTGTGGTAAGATGAAGTTTTAAGGAGAATACAAAATGTATATCCCTGTGAAATTGTATCTATTGCACAAATCATACTAATCATGATAAGTTTCATTTTTTCAAACTTGTGTTTAAACCATTGCCAAAACTTATTTTCAAGTCTTGTCTTTTGTGTATTTCAGGGAATTTGAATAAAGTTACGCATCTTGCAATTATGAACATTGTATAAAAAATGCTTTTGCACGTCAGCATCAGTTGTTGGTATAATTTGCCAAAATCTAATTTGGGTCTGTCATCAGATTTGTCACGACAAATTTGATTCTACTCTTTGTGAGCATTGTGTACCGTCGTCATCAAGTTACCTCGATGAGTATTGGCATTGTTGCAAAATTTACTTTACTTTTGCAAGCAGTAATATGTAATCCCCAACTTTAATCATTCGAAGCTTCATTCATTTTATGCATCGTGAGGATGTAGATACCAATTTGTTAATGAATTTTATGAAACCAAGTTTCTTGTAGAAGCGTATATAATTCTAGTCTTGTTTGTTCTTACAGAACAGATCACGCATTAATCACATTTTTGGGTTTTAGTGAAATTGGCTAAGAAAAAAATGGTTGGTTTGGTTTTCGTTACAAGCGAATAGAAAAACGATCATGCATTGACCGTTATGCCCATTATGTAATTCACACTGACCACTAATAAGGTAAATAAGAAAATGATACATTCCACTTCACCGCATCATACCTTCATTACTCTTTACCTCTTCATATAAATACGGGGAGCGTTTTTTATAATTTTTATCGAAAAGTTAACACCGTTTTGCTACCGTTGAAAATACTACGCTGATTTAATACATATACATTATATACATGATTGTTGTTATTATTTACCCATTATTTCCTTCATAAATGGTAAGACAATACAATGCAGTAACAGTTACAGTTATTGAACGCATAAATTTAGGATGCAATATACGTGAATCATTTTTTTCGGCAATGCCAATGTGAATGTGAAGTAGGTATGTGGCGTGATGTACCACAATGCACTTGCTTCTCTGCAACTTTTTATATGAAAAACGATTTCTTAATTAGGTGTGCTAAATGCATGAAATTCAATGTAACGGACATCCCGTCTTATTGCATCAACATCAAACTATCATAACAAGTGTATATAGCGTAGTAAGGGTAAAAACAACAACAAACAATAATACTGTGCATACATCCTATGTGTATTTATGAATGTCTTTTTAAGAAAACTGCAGAGCAGGTTGGCAAAATATTAATTATATCTCGTGTTTACCTTCGTAATGTCCGGTTCTGAAACTGAAGATCCTCCAACTCCACTTGGTCCTCATTTGAAACATACTCCAACATGTGTATTTTCAACATCTTGACAGTTTATATAACCAGATGGTTTCCTTTTTTGCCAATGAAAAAATATATAATTGATATAAAAGTAGCGCTGTGTCTTTTTTGTATAAAAAATTTCTACTGTTATATTTTTTGTTTCTTCTGCTTCCTTTAGGGTTAGGGCTATTTTACACGCATACGGTTTCTTTGCACGCAAGGTCTCTCTTGCTTCAGAAAATCATTCAGTTTTTCCTCTTTTTCTCAAACCGATAAAAAATTTACTCACTCGATACTCAATAGGTATACACACTATTAAAACGTTGAGGTATTTCTTATATAATACACCTTTATACAAAGCAGTATGATAATATCATGTTCAATGGGCTGAACAATTCATGGAAGATTTGTCCACTCTGCGGTTTTTATAGTTGATCTTACAGGTTGGATTGAATGATGAAAATGTGTGCAATTTTATCTTCCGTTTTTCTATTGTCCACGTTCATATTACGGTTATTAGGACATAAATAATCCATGACGGACGGAGTTTTCTTTCACTTGATGTGATTGTACATGTTGTAATTTTGTAAGAATTCGTAGTTTTAGTGTATTGAAACAAATGACAGCACAATGAACAGAGAGATAAGGATTAGCACGCAAACCTCACTTTGACATTTACAATTTTTTACATGAATTGATCTCTAAAGTAAATCCATGTTTTCGTATTCAATGTAGCTTAAGCATTACACTAAATCGTTAAAGTTTGGTTAAAAATATTAATTGCAATCTTCGGTGGGTTTTTGGCAGGAATGAGTTATTTCCTCTTCCTTTGATTTCAGTAGCTAATTATTTTTCAAGATAACAGTCTGTCTATGCATATTCACACTCATATTCATTACGTTGGCACTGTGTCAATTTTCTTTTAAAAGATCAATAGATGTCAATTCGCTTTACGTAATGTTGGTAATACCAAAGATTGTTATGCAGCACTACAACACGGTTTTCAAGCAATTAGCAGTTGAACACATTTCAAGATTAGTCATGAAAAATGTATTTTCTTGTACAGTTTTGTTAATTGCACAGAGCAGCAAAGGTGAAGGTATGACGTATGATGACAACAGTTGTATGGAATTCCATTCCGATATGATCACATCTATGTATACAAAATACAATACTTACGCATACGCACGATAAACGTTAAAGCTTTCAAAAGACAATATTCTATGTATAATATTTTTTTCAAAATTAAGATCATGAATGAAAGAAAGAATAGGGTTTGCAGTTTCTTGTCAATGGGAGATATGCGTAAGTACAAATAGAGAATGCACACACATGTGCTAGATGTCTTGTTAAGAAGCTGTCACAGCTTGAACGAACGAACGACCGTTTTTAGAAGATCTCTTGTAACCATCCCCGGGAGAAAAGTGTGTTGCTCGCATGTTAAGTTTATAATTCAAGGCTAAACCACAAAGCTGCACCCTTTGAGGTATTGTATCATACATGCAAATTGCATTGTACTATTGAATAGTTTCTAAAGTGTATGGGCAGCATTAACATGCAAAAATGTGTACTATCGGCTATCGATTTCGCGGGTGGTCAATTTTATGCTTGTTTCTCCCATTGTTATCTCTATAAAAAGTATGTAATGCTGTGAACAAAAGAGGATCATTACATTATACTGCCTTGTTGCGGTGGTGGTGGTACAGTTTCAGTATGATTATTTTGGGTGTACATGTAGGAGGCAATAGGCAATAGATTTCTTAAAGGAGCTATTCCCCGGACGTTTCTGGCTTTAATAATCTCACAAAAGAGGACTTACGCTTAGTCTTTCATACAATGCATTCAACATACATTGTATAGTAATACTACACCCTTTTCTCTTTTTTGCTTATACAAAACATAATACATACATAGAATATTGTCCACCCACGATTAAAAAGAAGAAAAACAGGATACTGCTCTAATTGAGATTCACTTACGCTTGAATTACAGAAATATGAGCTCAAACTTTATTACTAAGCTTAAACGACTAAGATATGATAATGTTGAAGAAACGGTCTGACGGTAATATAAAGAGAACCTTTTCCTTATCTCGTGTACTATATCGTGTTACTTGTTGCTCACTAAACACTTCACCTTAATGGATGAAGATAGCAATCTCTTCACTTTTCTCTTGATTTTTTCAACAAAGACAAGTTAAAAGTGCCCAAACATACACACGGGCATAATAACAGAGTAGATAAATAACTCGTTTAATGATCACATCAACTTATGCACAACAAAACGAACTTCTTAAATTTGACTTTTTGTTTACAAGCCTCTCACAGCTTTTACTTCACTACAAGTTGATACTCCTGTTATGATGAGCGAAATGAAACATTTCGCAAAAAAATCTCTTTTTAGTAGTACACACTGACAGTTTAATGTGTGAGCTTTTACGTTTTAGCTTTCATTGCTTGTATCTAGTTTATGTAAACTTGGTAATTTTTTGCTTAAAATAATTCTTCTTACACTCAACGAGCACGAGAAAAATAGGGACGTGGTTTTTTTTCTCTGAAAATAACCAAGCCACCTTCAGTTACACTTTAATAGTACAGTTGAGATTGATAATGCGTATTGTCAAATGTACCACGACATGAGCATGATTAAAATCAACAAAAAGCAAACATTTTAATCCGAAATCAGAAAAATTTAACAAAGTTAAAAATCACAATCGAAGCAAGTACTTTTCTTTGTAAAAAATACTGAGGTCCTTTTCTTTATATTTCCCGTGTCATTTGAAAAAATTGCATGAGACTTTTTAATGGATTTACACACCAAGTGGGTTCCCGGATGACTTCAATTTTATTGTCTCCCGTCCTAAAATACTGCACCCATACCAATTATTTTCTAAGTCAAGTCAGATACTAAATTTCAAAATAAAAAATTCTCATGCAGCTACGGAGCAACACGAGCACACGGATTAAATGGGCCTTGATGCTTATTTTTACAACGATAGCTAATTTCACAGAAACAGATATATTCATTCACTCCATCAAAAACATGCCATGTCTTTTCGTGCACTTGTATCTATTTGCATATTATTATCCACATCACATCGTTGTTTTACTCGCAGCAAAGATGACATGACATCATATGGTGTAAGGATGATGATAATATGAAATGAAGTAGTATAATAATGGGATCGTTCAAATTGCAAGGTTCACATTAATAAAAAACACTGAGGGCCAGGGACCGGAGAACATAGAAGCACAAAAACTTTATACTCGACACGGTCTCTAAAGCCGTTGCTGTTTCAAATATTAGTTGAAGCTGAATATTGTTATGAATTCATCATAATCGTCACAAATTTATGGCATGGCAGTACCGGCAGCACCATATAATAACTTTTTGTTGACTGCGTGAGTTTTATTTTATAATAGCAACAAAAACACTGCCAAAAGTAGTTAGGCGCACACAACAACAAGGGAGGCTTAAAGGAGCAAACACTTTTTTATTCGGTTAATACCCTCATGAATGTTAAACGCTTTTTAGAATGACTTTTCTTCGCATTTTTTCCCCAATGCCCTGTACCACACGCCACACAGAGCATAAAATAAAGTCATGAGGAGATGTCTATTCATACGATGATAATGATGATACCTCCACCAGCAAACTTTTTCTTAGCACGCTTTTCTTCAAACGTTACTTTACTTCATGAACAATGCAAAAATTTACTGCAGTGCACAAACAAGTATTGCCGTCACACACAGGACAGGACAAAAGTTTTTAGTAGCAAAAATAATGAAAACGGCAGTTATAGGGCGATGCAATGACGATGATGATTGTAATGATTGGTGTGATGAACAAGTGGAAAACAAAAAAACACGAACGAACACACACACTTTACTTCCTTTTTAGAAGGATTTACTAACAATAATATTATAGTTTTCTGCATCTCCTCCTACTTTGCTAGCCATGTCGTAATGTCTTCGTGGTGGTTATATTGTATTTGTATTATAATATCAGGGATTATAACTACTATAACTCATCACTTCCGTTTTTAGTTTTGTAAACGAGTACTTACAAGAAACATTATTATTCGGCAAGAGCATTGTTGTGACTTGTTACACTCTTAATGTGCATTATATAGACTGCACTTTAAAAGGACTTTATTACAAAGCATCACAACATTTTTTTGCTGTTACCAGTTTTTGTATAGCTTGTAAAATGCGGTGTTGATGGTAATTTGTAAAAAAATATGTACCACTTATTGTTGTGGTTGCATTTTTAGCACAAATGTTGAAATTTTCCTTCTGCCAAATTGAAAACAATGAAATTGTTGCGAAACGTAATCAAATTTTTGAGGAATCCACATGCCCTCACAGACGTTAATAGCAACATCTTCATTATCGTGTCGTCGTCCTCCTATGCTGGCGGTTAATGAAAATAATGATATTTAATAGGTAATGTTACAACTTATTTAGTCATGTAAACGTTCGGTTTTAAATTTGGTTTGGTTTCACACAAAAATAATCGTAATAAATGGTGTTGGTGAAATTTCAAAATCAAAAGCTGTCCTTTCCACTTGAACAAGAACAGAAAAACCAAAACTATTTTCACCAAAATGGACAGATTTCTCACAAGTCAACAGAGTACACAGATGAAAACTTGAAATGTTCGTGCAATTGTGGTTCAGTCCTTAATGCATACGATTTACGATGCTGAGATATTTGCTTATGTAATATAATGAATTACATATAAATCGACAACATTGATCCTTCCTTGATGTTAGATTATCGTTGTTTATTTTTTGTACTTAAAGTGGACAAGCCCCTTATGTATCGAATCATATAAAAATGCATGCAAAAAAGATGAAGGATACACACAGGCGATTTCTTCGAACAAGAAATTATTGCAGTTTAATATCACTGATAAAATCTACAGTTATCAAATCATCAACCTCGCAGTTCATTAAGTCACCATACTGTAATGTATATTTTGACGGTGATACACTACTATTTAATCACACAAAGCGATGATAATGATGAAGGTCCAATAGGTGGATGAGACGTTTAAGACAATACAATAATGATCGGCGATACACTACTCACGATGTAAGTTGAGATAATGAAAACCACCGCATCAAGATTACTTAGCGAGTCGATTGCCTTACTGAAATAGTAATGACTTGATCTCGAAAATCAACCCATGAATTTGTGGCTTCCTACACAATAAACTTTAATGTCAACACCACACAAACTGCATCTCACTCGCTGCATATAATATTGAGGCTTGCTAAAAAAAATTGCTGTTAGCTGTTAGCAGTCAATATGAATTGTTTCGTTACTTGATATCATGGCCGTGGTATTATTAGTAGAGTTATTAAATATTAGGAAACACTTTTGTGTCGCTGTAGCGCTTTGCTGTCAAGATAATATGACGTTGTTGACAGTTACATTGTACTAGAATGTAAGAATGTTCATACCGCACGTCAACTGAACTGTGCAGGCGATAAAGATATTAATGGTCCCAATAATGACTTGACTCCATGTAATTTTTGGATCACTCACGGCACAAGTCACAGAAATAGTATTTCGCAATTTAAACTGTCTTTTGGTAGTCACCTTACTATTTATTAATACTTCACATTTTTATCTCACCCAAGAAGTCATAAAAATCTATTTTTGTGTGTGGTACGTGTGTACCTCTTTTGTTGAAACGTACACGCATATTACAAATACAAAGTATGTCGTATCGTATCGGTATTTGTCTGACTGTATGAGAGTGTATAGATTGTGCGTAAACAAACTACAACTTTTCATCTGTGACAGTCTGACAACAAATAATATACTGACAAATAAAAGAGACAATGAGTAGACGCAAAAAGAAACAAGTAGGTAATATGACGATGATGATGGCAAGGCATATTACCTGTCTACACGAAATGAGCGTTATAACAGACGGTCACAGAATAGAGTAACAATGACGGGCTAACACTTTTGTGGGCTCTATTCCATTGTTTGTAAGAGAATTTTTACTTCTTGAGTGAGATGAAAATGATGAAGGCGTGCATGCGTGAATGCGTGCTTGCGCTGCTGAGGAGATGCAATAATGCAAAATGGGAAAGCTGACTGTGATTCCCAAGAACACTTCTCTGTTCAGTAAAACTTTGCTCGTGCTTTACTACTCGTTTCACACAATCACTTCGCATGCAACTATAATATTATGTGAGTTACCTTTAATATCTATTTCACTTTGGCTGTACGAAATGAAACGCCATCATCATCACAGCTCAAAAAACTGCACATTCCACTCCTTCGATTTTGATGCTCACAGGCGTTAATACTAATGCGTACTAAAAGTAAGTTTTGGTCGCGTTCGCGTTATGTGTACTTTTGTTGGGCCTGGGCCTATCATTCATCCCTTCTTGAAAAAAGAATTACTTTTTTGAGAGTATACTTATTATTAATATATATTTACGTGTGTACATAGAATTGCTTCAAAAAAGTACAAGATTAGCTTTGTTGAGAGAAGGAGGGGATGATAATATTATATTTACTTTATATTTTATGATACGTTAAAATCCACAAAAAGCATGATGCGATGTAGTAATCATTTTCTATCTTATCTGTTCTTTAAAAAAGTTTTGCAGAAATCATAATTTAGAGGCGGCTTTTTTACTACAAAGTAAATATATGCATAACATTCCATCCCACAAGACGAAGAAACGTACAGAATGAAACTTTTGCCAACCACATACCTAGATGAATTATGTTTTGTATGTATCAGAGAGTTCTACATTTAGGCAACTACAAACTTAATTACTAGAGATGGGACAAAATATATTGAGATTTAAATACTAGTTGATAGCAAATCTAGGCTTTTAATCACTACATAAGTTTTTTTTAATGTTAAGACTTGCTTTATAGCTAATGTTTCACAATTCACGCAATCATACGCAGAAAACTAAAAGACCAGCCAAAATTACCACTGTGCTGTATATTGTGTATTACAATTGTAAGACAAACAACAGCGTTATATACCGATGCAGCCAACTTTGACGCAGTGCTTCAAGTACCAGAAGTAATATTAAGCGTTGCTAACTCTTTAATTTACTGACTGAGGTTAATATCAGGGCAAGTTGCAACGGTAGCAGTGAAGTAAATGCAGGTAGAGGCAGACCCTTTTAATTTTGAGTGCAGGCAGTCAATTTACCCACGCGTTAAGTAAGTGAACTGTATATTATGTATGAGGATAGAAATATGCCTTTAAAAATAACTTTTTATGCCGAATTTTGCATGCCATATAAGTAATGCAGACCCATATTGAATACCATTTTTGCCTCACAGATAGTTTTTTTTCTCTCAGAATGTATTATTAAACTATTATCGATAAGCTGTTGTACTGAATTCTTAATGAAATGATGTATTATTACAGCAGCAGGCCAAATACCGGCAGACAGTGAGTAGGGAGAGATCAACATCAAGTAGAAAAAGTCAAGAAATGAGATGCAGAGATGCAATATGCCGAACGAACTCGACCGTTTTGACTGCAAGCTAAATGCATACCTTATTCCCAACCTTTTACCAGCGGTATCACTGATTTTATATTTCCATCCTTTTGAACTTCACTATAATTTTGAAGCTGAGTTTGAACTTGTTATTCAAATCAACATTTTATGACTATAACTTTTCCCCTTTAGTAATCACGATCTTGACCAAAAAGTTGCATCCACCCGATTATCAAATCGCTGCTGTGCCATCTGAACAAAAAATGCAAGTACCTCCACTCCACTAGAAAGTGAGTAGCCGTAAAAATTCCTCATTATCTTAAAAACAGTTTTTTTGTTAAAGAGCTCTACATAATATGGTACATGCACACATTTTTTTGAGTGGACGCTTTCTTGATTGTTGTTGAGTTTGGAGAGAAGACGCTGCGCTGCTGTTTGGACTTTTGTTGACGAAGAAGATGAGATCCCAAGTGCGATGGCGATGCTGATGATGAAACTTTTTTTTATCGCCAGGTACTTATGAGCATGAATTATTTTATTTTGCTCATTTAATATGCATAATCCTCTGAATGAGTGGAATGATCATAAAATATCATCATCATCATCACTATCACCCCTTTTGTGTGGCTTTCTGGTACAGGAAAGCATAAAGAGAGAAAAATGGTTTCATGGATGCCGTAGGTGCAAAAGTGTAGAAAAATGTTTCGCCTTCATGTAAGCTGAACAATAATGGTTGTATGGCACATTGAGATTTATAAATATGTGTGTGATATGGGGCTCTATGGAAGTAGGCAGTACAATATGCAATATGATTACGTGAATTGAACTCAACGTTCTTTCTTCTCATAAGATATTCATTTAATGAAAAGATGCTTGGTTTGTGCAGTCCGTTGTCTGTCATATAATCTCCTCGCTGATTTTTGGGATTGTTAGCATTACAACAGAATCATTCTCCAAATAGGTGGAGGTCCCAAACCAAGTGCTCAACATTCAAAAAATATTCATCACAAGAATCACAACAACAGCTCGGAGAACTACGCGTGGTATGAGGTATGCACAACACTGAAGAGTGAAAATAATAGCGCATTGAATACCGTGGCGTGAATGCATGTTGCCCCTTTTAAATTAAACGGTTATGGGTATGGAAAACAAGGTGTGACTGAAATGCCAAGCTCAAGATTAAGAGGCTGCAATCATTTCATTCACATTCCTGCTGGGGGTTTTCTGTCTGCCTACTTACGCTACTATATAATATATACAAATCAAAATGATCCGAAAACGCCGTCATGTCAAAAGTCGAGCTGTTTGTACAAGGTGTTAGCCTAAAGTCCTATCTCGATTGCATTTTTAATAATAATGCAGCTACGAATGCTAAGGTCTTTCTTCGACTTACAAAAGATTCTACTTACAAACGACAATCCTAGCTTATAGTACACAAAGTATGTATACATATGCATTCGATGTCATCCTCGCACGGACCTAAACAAGTTTTCTTTCCGGTGCGATATGACTGCGTTCTAAAAGAATTATTTCAAAACTTAAAAAAAAAACATTTAGAAAACATTTTGTGCGCAAAGGATGTACTCACACGATGCTTAATTGCTTTGAAACATTGTGTATTTTTTTCTCTAAAAACGCACATAAATTAAAATTGCGGAAAATGCTCTCTAGAAAAGGCCCATATTTCTAAAAGCACATGTCAAGATAAAAAGTCCCGTAGCATACAGCAAAGTTTAAAGATAAGCTTAACAGGAGTGATAGCAAGCTACACAAATAAAGAGTTGCGGATACACGGGGTTCCTTCTTTTTATATATTTTTTGGTAACCTCCTCTCCTATTATATGGTGCACTGAAGCAAAGAAGCTGTACAATAAATTATGATACCTGTGTTTTGTGGGGGTAGTGTGGTGTGCGGATTAAAAACCAGTGATGATGATATATCTTTTGTCTTGTGGTTTTACTTCAGACTAATGATGATAACAGTTAAACATGACGCTGTGCTGAGCTAAGAAGCGATTATAATGTGTGTAAAGGAAGAAACAAAAGGAAAAGAAAAATAGGTTAAAGTTACGCCAGGTTTTTTCTTCTCTGGGTTATGGGTTCCATCATCGTTATCAGGTTTAGTTTTTTATTTGATTTTTTTTGCGGATTTGTTACTTCTTCGTCAAATCGAGTGATTGTAGACGGTTCTTCATGAGAAGATTGTTCTGTAAAATATAATAATGGTTTGTTTTCTTTTCATTCTGGCATACGAACAGCAGAAGATAGCGTGAAGATAAAAATTCGACTTTTATTTGCAGATCTTCATATCCCGGGATATAAAGTTAAAAAAGGTTTTGCGCAATAAAAAATTGAGATTTGATGCTTGAGCACGCATATCATGTAAGTGGACTGTGCGAATTTCGACTTAAAATTTTCTGTCGACTTTGATAGTTTTATTTTTATAGTTTTTTGCAGGGTATGTACGTACTTAAATTACTTAAAAATTGTCGTTATTCTCCTCGCCTTTCATATACGTTAGGATATTGCCAATAACTTTGATCTCTGCTCCCATTAAGTTTCCGCTATTCTGATCTTCCTCTCTATTATTTTTTCAACAAAATTTTTAGTTTTCTATTGTTACTTGAGAGCGTGCAATCTTGATAAATTACGATCACTTGCTATAAGAATAGTTTGAAAACTGAGAAATGTTAATGCTTTATATACATGTTACGCAATGCCTTTTGCACACATTTCAATTTCATCTGAGGTGGGAACGATGATGATGATGATGAGGTCGTAATCGTAAATGTAATATAATGGTGATGGTCTTCCGTCGAAATTACATAAAATACTTAAGTGTGTAAACTTGTTAAATTTTAAGACGTTTGTGTCAAAAATTGTAGCTTGACATGCAAACAATTACTACAAAGCAAAAAAGCATGCAATATAATAATGTGGATGAATGTCATTTAGAAAATTGATGATGTCTATGACGGCATTTTGCGAAGAGTACAAAAGTCAGACCATAATGTCATCATCACAGTGTACATGTACTTTGTATATACCTAGTTTTATTATGCTAAAGAAAAGTTCAATGAATTTGGGTTCATTTCATTCTTCGATGACTGTGGCCGCACCAAAGTCCCTACACGATTTTTATTGCTATATTTTATTGTAGATGTTTTAACTGCTGCGTTATGATAAGATCCCAGGATCGCTAACGCCTGTCTACAAAACAAACTTCACAAGATGTAACACATTGTATTTTAAAAAGTAAAGAAAATAAAAATATTTTATTATGATTGCACATTTATGAAATTATATAAAGTAAACCATACAAAATTTTCAACAATTTAACAATAATGTGTCTAAAAACAAATTGGACAAAGTGATTGTATTTCCTGTTGATGATGACAATAATGATGTGATGCTGCAATGAGTGCTCTGCAAATAACAAACTTGTGGCAGAACGAAATCTCGTGACGGGGAAAAAACTAACTATCTTACAAACAACTCTAGGGAAAGTTTTAATTAAACAATCTAACAACTTGTAAAATGCTCTTCTTTATAACAATTTGAGTTACGAGGGGTAAAAATAAGTTTCATTATGGCAAGTGTATGTATTTGTATTTCATGTTGATCTTTGTATCCACACAATGTGTTAAAAGTATAAAGAGATAGAAAATCCGTTTAAGATTTAATGCGATTATCGATTTTTCCTTATCAAACGCGTAAAAAAGCACACACTTGTAAAACACAATGATTGTCGCTTTTATATCAATCGTTAATGATATTTCTGGCAATCGTATTATACAAATGATGCGATTCTCAATCATCGATGCTGATTTCAAAATCATAAATCATGCAAATAATATTCTTACCTAGTATTTTCGTTGAGTGACAACCTTTTACAAATTTCATTATCTGTCTATTTTATTAATTCTCTGAAGATAAAATTATTTACATTGAAAAACTATTATAATTTTAGTTAGACATTTTACAGGAAATTTTGGGGTTGCACTTTTAAAATAGCTGAAGAGAAACGCTTGAACGAACAAAACAAGCAAGCAAGTTGATTGCAAGCTAACACATTGATTAAACAAAGATCTTGTTACACTCAACAAAATTTTTGATTAAATATTTAGTATACTAATGCGCACCTTTTTAGATAGTGAAAGGCTTGTGTGAATTGTGTGGGATCCAATGTTTGACAATCGTTAAATTGAATCGTTAATTCAACAGTAAATATCTTGAATACAAGAAATAAAAAATATGAATTTATTAATATAACTTGACACACCTGTTAACAACATTTTATATATTTCCTCAAATTTTCTATATTCAATATCCACCCGCCTTATTAGCATTTATCATTGTTTTAATGTATGCAAATGAAAAAAGCGAACTCAGCGTGAGTCCATTTTAATGTTATCTTGTATACTGTAACGTATAACAGATTATCCTAAGTTTAGAGGTATTCCTCCTGCCTTGCTGCATTGTCGATAAAAAGACACTATTGTTCACTATAAATTTGACTTTCAATTGAATAGTTTACTATACTTACCTTTGGTTAACAAGGGTATTCATAAACTTTAAAGAAGGTGACAGAAGTCAACTGTTAATGAAAATGTGATACAAGTTTGGTAGGCTTGTGATCATTTAAACAATTGTTCATTATTGGTGGCTTCAGGCCAGAAATTAAAGTTGGAGAGGAGGGAGGCGGATTCGAGAAAAAATAATGAGAATTCAGTTGAAAGGTGCTAGTACCGATTATCATATCATAAATGGGGAGTATAATGTCATTTATATACTTGCGAAATAGCAAATGTACTGCACTCCAACCAACAAAAATACAATAAACACTAGTGCAAAAAACTATCTATAACTTTGAAACAATGAGACTTAATTCATATTAATATTCTATGATCAATTAAAATATGCTTTCAGGTATTATACAAATAACAGTAGTCTAATGATCTCAAAGCACAATACAGGTGTAAAATTGAGAGGATAATGTTGTCACAACTGACATAACTCTGTCAGACAAAACTTTAAATCCTAACCATTCCATCCATCAAAAGTTGTTACACGTATTCGATAACCGAATGGTTAACTTAAGTAGCTGAAATTAACCATTAGGTTTGAGGGATTCATCCCTTGTCAATCTTACCACCTACCTATACATATTATGTATGTAAAGTTCGAGACTTTATAATTCCCTTGCCACTGTTGATTAGCAGACAAATAAACATTAACATTTTTATAATTTCGCATTTGACGAGGCAATAAATTTTTATATTTGCGAATATGTATTCATGTCTGATAGATATATACATATGTATGATTCTCAGTTCTCACGATATAAGTGTAAGTATGCAAAAATGATATTTTATGTCAACACCAATATAATACCATTTACAACTTTCCACTATTAAAAAATACATAAATGGAGAATGAAATGAAATATTACGTGTTAATTACTGAATGATTCAACTTTAATTGCACCGTAAGTTAATATACTTTATTAATTGCGTTGAGCATTGAAGTTGCATATTCGCCCACATTCTTTAATTACATTCTGTCAAAAAATAGAAGCGTACAAATTCTTCTCAAAGTTGTTAACCTTAAGAATGATGTATGGTCTATGGCCACCTTTCATTAAACGACAAATCAACTACAAATGTGCTTCAAAAGTAAGCGTCCACATTTTAAATTTTACTGTAGACTGTAGGGTGTATTGACTTATTCCGACAGTGACATTCAGCGTTTCACTAATCTCCAAAAGCTTAACTCTTGTAAAAGAAAAGGATTATAAAAAGGCCAAAAATTAAGGTGACGTTCTCCGACAAAAGTACCTGTATTCATTTTTACAACTTTGGTTTCTTGAAAAAATACTTGTACTTATGTATATTTCATTCAATTGGCTCAAGTTGTGAACTAGCCAGGTTAGCTGGAACATATCTAACAAGCATAAGTTTTTACATTTAGTTAATATAGAATTTCATGTTACGATTGCGTTAGTAGTCTTTTTAATGTTTATGAAAAAAGTAAACTTAATAAGGGGTTATCAGGGTGTCACTTTTTATTTAAGAGTGACATAGTAAAATAAAATTGCTTTCAAATTAGTCCATATTTTCATTTTTCCATGCTTTTGATGATTCCTGACAATCTGCTTCCACTGACAGCAGTGAATCTGTAAACTTTGCCAGTGCAGTGCTTTGCTACTTAAAACACGATATTTAAAACGCTAAAGTATTAAATCTGCAATTTAAAATAATGCATAAAAATATCTAGACTATTATTATTCCTGCACTATTTTACATTGCAGATTTAATACTTTAGCGTTTTAAATATCGTGTTTTAAGT